>CACRXK020008582.1:0-20566 GCA_902702795.2 Paramuricea clavata | reverse complement strand
GTTACATCAACTATTGAACTGGTTAATGTTTTTAATGATTATTTTACCGATGTTGGTCCTACACTTGCTGAAAAAATTGAATACGAACACAACTGTAGCTTTCGAGATTTCATTCCTCAACATGAACCAGTTGAGAGATTTATTTTCCAACCTGTAAATGTTGCAACAGTTTATAGACTTATAACCAAATTAACTATCTCCAAAGCTACAGGTATCGACGAAATTTCAGCTAAAGTATTAAAGGCTGCAGCTCCTGCTATTGCAGAGCCTTTAACAAGGATTTTTAATATGTCTATTGCCACTGACAGATTCCCGATGGAGTGGAAAGCAGCACGAGTAACTCCAATTTTTAAAAAAGGCCAACGGACTATGTTAGACAATTATAGACCAATTTCAATTTTACCTGTGGTCAGCAAACTGATGGAAAGGATTCTGTACGACCAAATGTATGATTATTTAAAGAAACAGAATATTCTTTCAGAACATCAGTTTGGTTTTAGACAATTTCATTCCACAACTACCACACTTTTAGATTGTACTAATGAATGGTATATTAACATGGACCGTGGCCTATACAACATAGTTGTTCTTCTCGATTTAAAGAAAGCATTCGATACTGTCAACCATGAAATTCTTTTACGTAAGTTCGAACGGTATGGCTTTGGTAATAAAGCCCTAGATTTACTAAGTAATTACTTAACAAATCGAACACAAAGATGTCAGCTAAATGGAATGCTTTCAGATCAGAGAGGAATAACTTGCGGCATCCCTCAGGGAAGTATACTTGGCCCTCTTCTGTTTATTATCTATATAAATGATTTGCCAAATTGTCTCAAACATACAACATCAAGGATGTTTGCAGACGATACCAGCCTTACAGCTGTGGGCAAAACGTTAAATGAAGCAGAAGAGATAGCGAATAAGGATTTGAAAAATATTAAAGAGTGGTTGTCTTCAAACAAACTTAGCTTAAATATTGCGAAAACGGAATATATTTTGATTGGATCACGTTCTAAGATTAATAGCATGGATGTCCAACCCACAGTTAAGATCGACACATGTCCAATCAAAAGAGTAAAAAGCGCAAAAGTGCTAGGAGTTGAAATCGATGAGAACCTAAACTGGGAAAAACATATTGAATATATCGCTAGTAAAGTATCTTCGGGGATTGGTGCGTTAAAAAAACTTAAAGAATTTGTAGACCGAGATACATTAGTGCTGGTGTATAATGCATTGATCCAGCCGCATTTGATTACTGTTGTGAGGTTTGGGATGAGCTTGGCAAAGGCCTCGGCGAACGTCTTCAAAAATTGCAAAATCGAGCGGCTAGAGTAATTATGAATTTTAAAAATAAGCATGGACAGTCTATCTTAGCTCGTATTGCTCTTGGTTGGACATCCCTTGAAGAACGTAGAGCATTAATGAAGGCCAAACTCATGTACAAAACAGTAAATCAATTAGCTCCACAAAGACTGTGTAACATTTTCCAATCTTCCAACACTGTAAATAGTTATAATTTAAGAGGTTCTTCAACTGGGCTTTTTATTCCAAGGCCCAGGACAGAATTTTTTAAAAAAAGTTTCAGTTACAGTGGGGCTAAATTATGGAATAGAATACCAGAAAATATTCGAAATTCGATATCTTACAACTCGTTTTGTAAAAACCTTTTCTCCTCGCCCTCGGCCTTATTAAATTAAGTAGTTTATTTAAATGAATATTTAATAGATTTATATAATAATAGTTTGTATGTATTAATAAATTAGTTTTTAAATTGTAACAATTAGCCAGCACACCTCTCATGGAAATCAGCTTAGTGTTGAATGGGACTAGTGTGCTTAAATAAAGTTTATCTATCTATCTATCTATCTACCATTAACTGGAACCGCCGCTGGGGGAATTGTACTGTACAAAAAATACATCTTAAAATTTATGGCCGAGCTTGTACTCCCGCATGGGCATAACGTCGGAAACCTTCCATCACATAATGGAGGATAACTTTAAATTAAACTTCCAATTCGCTATGTTCTCATATAAAATGTAAATAGCCGAGCGGAATTAGTATCCTCGCGGGTCTCGCCTCGGGCTTACGCCAGGAACGGCGCTTTGCCCGTTTGCTGGAGGATTAATTTTTGAGCATACAATTTTAAAAGAATTATGCTGTGTCAGTTTAATTGTTAATAAAGACTTAATAATTCCTCTTTTTTGTCATCAAAATTAATATATTTAATAGTTAGACTAATTTCAACGTTAATTAATAGATAGGAAGTAAACATGCAGGCATGGTTTGCGTTTCTAATGGATAATAAACAAATTTTCGAGAAAGCTTTACAATGATCGAGATCCATGCGCAAAAAAAAACATGGGAATCAAAAGCACATCAATTCATCAAACTGGCAGTGATTCAGTTAAATTAATGTCCAGATCTTTATTAGCTGTCGACGGAAACTGATATTAATTACTATTACGATATTATAAGGAATTAAACGCTTACACGCATATTTTCCTCGCGCTTCGAGTCTCATCTACAATCTAAGCAAAAAGTTAATGAAACACCTATAAAAAATCAGTGAAATAGACAAAATCCCCTCCCCCCTGAACAATGTTGGGCGTACATACTGGATGTTTCATTAGTTTTTGCCAGGATCGTAGCTCCACCTGTTAAATCCCATACGAGGTCAAGAGATCGTTTCCCGTTTCAAAATTTCGAATCGTGTTCTATGTGAATCGCTTAAGTGATAAGCAAAGACGGTACTATGCCCGGAAAACAACATGAAAATCGTATAATTACAAGAGGCTGTATATTATACTGTAAAAAGACTTAAATTTCTAAAGATTTTGGCATCTTACACGACAATTGGTTTCTGTAGAACAATTGCATAACAGTTGGCTTTCCAAGTGATATATATTCCACAGCATCGTCAAAAGTAGACGGTGAAGTATATAGTTTGAAATCGGATTCTTGCATGAGGAAGTAATCGAGCAGCATGGTTAATTGTCCTGCATCCTCGTTTCCTTTCATCGGATGTCCAATGTGTTCAATAGGACCATCCAAATATTTCACTTTGCTACCATATTTTTCCTTCGCATAAGTTTTCCTTTTATCCGAGTCGGCGGCTAAAAACCAAATTATTTTCGTCGTATTGTACTTATCTTTGATTTTATTTTCGACTTTCGTTGCGCAGTTAAAAGCATTTCGAATATCTTCGGCATTTTTGTATCTTTTGTCACCTTTGTTGTGATGAAATACAGAATCGCCTTCTCTGATATGAATACCTAAAACAATATTATCAATGAAGCCTAGTTCCGCTTTCAATTGCCGCAAACGATTTTCCAAGACATCGGACTTCTTGAACAAATAGTAAAAATCACATCCCAACATTTGAGGAACATTAGGCCAAATAGGTAAATCATACTTAATAAGATTCGCCAATGCTATGTAGAAACTTCCTCTTAGTCCAGGGTTAAATTCAACGGAGTAATTCAATAATTTTTCGACTTTTGTGTCTGTAATATTCTTTATTTCATTGAAGTCAATTACATAACCATGTCTAATGGACAAACCTGTCTCGTTCACCCTGTAGTTCCACTTTACGTATCGTGGTGGTAGATATTTATCCAGTGGGACAGGTTGATTACAATCAATAATGATAACTCGCTTTGTAATAACCGCTAAATGAAAAACACAAAGTAGCTCTCGCAGCCGATTTCCCCAACCAGCTGCAGAACATGTCACGATAAGAAATTTATTCTGATTTGTTGCCAATAAATGATTATGAAGTTTAGTATATTCGTCTTGCCAAGAATTTTTACACAGTTCTTTATGGCCTTTCTCAAAGTCAGTTACAATTATTGGTCTCGTTGTTGTCATACCTGCAGGTGTCCTGATATTACTATCTTCAATGGGAACATGGCTGGTCAAAGTTCTTGCTCTCATTGTTGTTCTTATACTTCCAACAACAACAGGTGCACTCACTTTGAAAGCGTTCAAATTATCTGTAGGAGAATAATTTAGCCGTTGCAAATCATCCACTGAGACATACTTTGGCAGTTTAAATTTAGACTTTGTGAAATTGGTACCAGTAGCTCTGAAGTAACTATTATAAATCACCATGTCTGAAGTAAAAAGAAATAAGAATAATGAAAAGAAATAATAAATTCATCAACAATTCCCTTTCTAGACTTTCTGCTTCTAACGCCAAAATGTTATTGTCTCATTGGAAAGAATATTTTTTATTGGGGATCAACCGATAAAATTTATTTATACCTTCTCATTGGTCCACATGCAGTTATGATATGTTAGAGGACATTTCAGTGACGTGAAATGCTTAAGCCAATCACAACTCTTTCAGAAACTTCACAAACCAATGGTGAAAGTAAAGGAAAAGAAAGCAACGCTAAGTGATTGCAGGTACACGCGAGTACGTTTCACTGAGATTCGTCAATATTCATGGGTGATCATCCTAGTGATATCGATCTCAAAAGTTAGGCAGGTTCTCACTTAATTAAGACCATGGATAATAAAATAAATGGATTGGAAACTTCTGACGTCATTGACTGCATCCTTGTTGAAAAACGTGACGTCACGCGTATTGCGAATGTTACCAAAGTTCTCGGCATATTTGTTGTTTTGCTATATTTTCCACTTTAAAAGGGTGATCTTGAAGCGTAAACTGGTCTAATTGTTTTAAAAACATGCCTAAGCCACGACAAAGTATTCAAGGTAAATGTTTTTCGTCTTTGTTTTGTATTTTTTTACATTTGTAGCTACGAAATTGGCGTCACAAATTTTAACGAAATTTGCGATGTATTTTTCACTGTTTAGTGCTTGAAATATTTGCTAAAATTGATGGGGAATACTTAGAGTTTTCATCGTAGAATGGCGTGGTTACATTTATTTGGTCTTTGACTAAAATGTTTAGCTGTATTATTGCTAAACATGCCGTTTTTGAGAATTTGATTTTCAACTAGGTTGAGGCATCCAACCACGCCATCAATCCCAGTAAAAACATTAGGTCACGTCAGCTAGTTTCCTATCCATTTATTTTATTATCCATGTTAAGACATAAGAAAGTCTAGAAAGAGTCGTGAAGCGAATTACCACATCATTGCATTTTTTATTTTAAAAATTCGATCCCAATTAGATGCCTTAACAAAGATGCGAGTCTACCTACTTCGATCTGATGCAATATTCATCGAATTCGCCCAGGATTACAGAATGATAAATTGGTTGCATAGCCACAGCGCTTCCTTAAAACTTTGCACGTCAAAAAGAAAGCGCAGAGAATGCCAGGGGCGTTGAAACTTGGGGGGGGGGGGGCACAGGGTGCACATGCCCCACCCACCCCCAATCGCCCCAATTTTTAATGGACCAAAAGTGCCTGTTTTTGTTATGAAAGGTGTCCTTTTTGCACAAGCTAATGTTTCTGTAAATACTGTTTTAACATCGAAGGTGTCCTTTTGGTTTCTTAACATATTTTATTACACAAGCTAGTTATGTTGTAAATACTATTCTGTATCCCCACCCCCCGCTGCTAACATTTCCGAGAGAAATTTGTGGGTGTCCTCTTGATTATCCAAAAGTGCCTCTGGAAGGCAGTGCCCCCCCCCCCCCAATCTTTCGATACTTCCTATACGCCCCTAGAGAATGCCATAGTGGTCGTTTAAACTAATATCTTTATAACCATTTTAATAAAATTTTAATAACAATACCTGCATCAAGAGAATGACTAAAGATCAGAATAGACAGAAGCACCAATGCTGTAAGGCCAGCTATGATAAGAGATGTAGGACTCAGTT
Organism: Paramuricea clavata; assembly: GCA_902702795.2. NCBI lineage: Eukaryota > Metazoa > Cnidaria > Anthozoa > Malacalcyonacea > Plexauridae > Paramuricea > Paramuricea clavata. The sequence goes on along the minus strand of CACRXK020008582.1, from coordinate 14,770 downwards.
TGGACGTACACATCTTCAAACCTACGTTGAATGAAAGAGAAGAATAAAAGATCTACTGAGCACATTGTTGACCAAATCATGAAAACTTTTGTAGGCGAGACGAATTTTTTTTTTTGTAAGACTATACTGATCAAGGATGCATGCCCATTGAGGGTACACAGACTCAGAGAGTGAAAATTACCCCTGGTCCTCGACTGAAGGGGGTCCAAAATAAAAAAAAAATAATGTAAAATGTGCAAACGTCCCCCCAGAATGAAGGACTGATTTTGTCATTTCCAAACGGCAGTCAATAAATCCCAAATTACTCTGAAAAATGGCAAAATTCATAAATATTCCCCGCCACTTAATCGCTACGTACTTTACATAAAATTTGGAGAAAAAGCCAAGCCCATGGTTTGAGCAGAAAATAAATAATTAACCGAGCTACCATCTTGGACATTAGGCCACATAAAAAAAAATAGTTGGTTAGCGTCCCCGCCCGCCCACAAAAGGCCCCGCTCAGGATTTTTTTTTATTTTTTATTTAAAAAAACCCCGACTTTTATTGATCAACAGGCTCTAATATATGTAGTATTTCTGTTGACTGTAGTCAATTGTGTTAATAATTTGCGAAATTGCGTGCGAAAATGACGGTATGAATTATATTTTGAAATATATAAAAAAAATATCTGTACTGCGCAAGAAAATCCAGTTTCGGACCTAACAGTGAGTAAAACCAAGGCGTTAAAAGTTAGTAAAAATTAAAAAAAAAAGCGCCCGCCCGCCCACTTTTTGGCAAAAGCTAAGGACGCTAACCAACTATTTTTTTTTATATGGCCTTACGCCAACGGCATCATAACAAGATCGAGCGAAAGCATGCATCAAAACTTCATTTCTCTCCGCAATATTATTTAAATTTCTCTTAACAAGTCTTAAATACAGGAACTCCATTAGATTATTTTAATTTAATTAAAGAAATTTTATAACTGCACAAAAAAACTAAAAGAGTGAACTAGCAGCATTTTTAATTTTACAGCAAAGCCAAGGTATACATTGAGTATCTATGTATTCTGTATATTTTGTCATTTGAGTGCTGTGCTCAACTACAGTACATAGAAATTTCCAGTTAAATAAATCAAATATTATTATAATAAATATTTAGCCAAGAGTCATAGAGTCCTATAAACTGTCCTTGTAACTAAGAGTATTAAATCACTAATTAATCTCTTATTACTAGAGTTGTGTATTCGGCTATTTGCTCACGAACTATCTTTATCAAATTTAGTAATAACTAAAAAAATTTATTACTGCACAAAATGGCGATAATATAATCGCACAATCCATAAATATTTATCACTGCACAAATTAGTTATCACTGTACTTTAGAATTGTACTTTATAGAATTATAGGTATAGCGTTCAGTAAAATTAAGATACATATACTGACCTGAAAAATACACAAAGAACTTAGACGTTTTGAGCGAAGGCCTTCGCATATGGAAATTATAGTAGCCTTCCAGACGAAAGGGCTTCGCTCCCATACAGTACCTATTAGCTAGATCAGTAATGACCGATGCAACTTGTTGAACCTTTTATCTCTTTCTGGACTTGTATTACGTTTTTATATATTATATATTATGTATGAATAGAAATCCAAGCTTCCGGCTTGTCAATGTGCTATGTTCTGACATTTTGAAGTTTGCCGATCCACGTCTCAAAATACAGTTCGAATTAATTAACCGGGTAAATTTGACCAAGGGAACTTCTGAAATTTGTTCGAGTTAGCGATATGAAATTTGACTCGCTAGACGGCTCGTTTAGTCTTCCCGTAAGAGCTAGCTACAAAGGTAAACAAGAGTGAACTTTTGTTGATCGACAATCCCAAATTAATCAATCAACACCCCCACTTAACGGGCGTGACAATGAACGACGATGACGTCAAAGATACCCTGCCTGTCCATGTCATTTTGGGGAGCGGGGAGTATGCGAAGATTAAAACGCAAACAAGACCGAGAATAGGAGACGAGAAAGCCCCTATCGCTGAGTTGACCAAGTTTGGTTGGTTTCTAATGGGCCCTGGGTACGAGTTCGAAAGCAACGTGATGTTGATGACCCAGACCTCCCACGCCGAGTACGAGGAATTGTGTAGACTAGACGTTTTAGGGCTCGAAGATACCTCCCAACATGACCTGTTGGTGGTATTTAACGAGTTTAAAGAACAGTTGACCCGATCTCCCGAGGGATGGTCCGAGACCGCGTTACCTTGGAAACCAAACCATCCCTATTTTCCAAACAATGAACGTGGTAGCCTGAAGCGACTCGGAGGTTTGACTAAAAGACTTCAACGCGAAAACTCGATGGGGAAGTACGACGGCATTATACAAGAACAACTTGCTGAGGGGGTCATCGAAAGAGTTCCACCTCCCGTGGTGACCGGAAGTGACCCTATTCCACCTCCCGTGGTGACCGGAAGTGGCCCTATTCCACCTCCCGTGGTGACCGGAAGTGACCCTATGCCACCTCCCGTGGTGACGGGAAGTGACCCTATCCAACATCCCGTGGTGACCGGAAGTGACCTAGTTCCACCTCCCATGGTGACCGGAAGTGACCCAGTTCCAACCACCGTCATTACCACCCCCCACTGTGAGCGGAAGCAACGCAACGGAATTCTATATTCCACACAGATACGTAGTCCGAGAATCAGCCCAGACGACCAAAATGAGGATCGTATATGACGCCTCGGCCCGAGAATCACCCGCAGTTCCATCCCTGAACGATTGCCTCTATGCAGGACCAGCCTTACAGAACAAGTTATGGAACGTTCTGGTACAACAGAGAGCATTTCCCGTGATAATTTCCGGTGACATCAAACAAGCCTTCCTACAGGTTCGAGTCCGACAATGTGAGAAAAATGCGCTCCGATTCCACTGGAGATCCAATGTCGACGCAGAGATCCTAACCTATCATTTTACGCGAATGTTATTCGGCCTTGTGCCTTCGCCATTTCTACTTGGGGGAGTCCTCGAATGTCACCTCGACTTGTGGTCCCAGAAATATCCGGAAGACGTGGAGTGAATACGTCGAAGTTTATACGTCGACGTATTTTGTCTGGTGGTCAAGACACAACAGAGGCGAAACAACGGAAAACCACTGCAATCGAAATTATGGATGATGCAAAGTTCAAGTTACACAAATGGAACTCCAGCGTGCCAGAGCTGGAAGACAACAACGACGAAATATCTGTGACGAACAGTCGTTTGCAAAACAACAATTGCAATTGCAAGTCAAGTCGAGTGACTCAAAGTTGTTGGGCCTCAAATGGGACAAGACCACGGATACCATCTCAGTGGAATTCCCTGCCCGTACGCCAGCAACCACCAAGCGTGAACTCGTCGCAAGTTTAGCAAGGATCTACGACCCTCTAGGTCTAGTATCACCGATAACGTTGCAAGGCAAACTCGTGTTTCGCGACGTATGCGACTCCAAGTTCGGATGGGATTCCAATCTCCCAGACAACCTTCAAAAATGATGGCTGAAGTTTGAGAAGTCCCTTCCCGAACGAATAAGTATTCCAAGACCACTCGCACCATACCATCAACCAGTTGATTCAGCCGACTTGCACGTATTTGGAGATGCATCAACTGAGGGAGTAGGTAAGGTCGTCTACTATATGTGGTCCGCCAGGCCGTAGGAGTTACAACTTCCCTCGTTGCGGCGAAGTCCCGATTGACAAAGAAGAATCTGACGGTGCCGAGATTAGAGTTGGTCAGTGCTCATATGTCAGCAAATCTCGTGACAAACGCAAAGAATGACCTGATAGAGCTTCCCACACCAGAGATATTTGGTTGGTTAGACAGCACCGTTGCACTTCACTGGCTTCTCGGCAACGGTCAGTACAAACAGTTCGTCGCGAATCGCGTGGGAAAGATACAAGAGCATACTGAGATCCAGTGGAGGTATGTGCCTACCGAAAAGAATCCAGCAGACATCGCGAGCCGTGGAGGACATATTGCTAACAGTACGTGGTGGACTGGCCCTGAGTGGCTCGCTGATCGTGATCGCTGGCCAGAAAATCGAGTAGTGGAGAAATCACCTGCCTCCGAGGTCGAAGCGAGAGTCATGAAGGAAGTGCTCAGCCTTGCACAAGAACAAGAACGAGATAAAGATTCCGAGAACGACCCCTTCGAGAACCTCCTCCAACGTCACGATCTGCTTCACGCACTTCGAATTCTAGCCTGGGTACGCCGCTTTACGACAAACCGTCATCGTAGAGTGTCCCTGACGTCCGATGACGTGAGAGAAGTTCGAGACTGGTGGACAAAACGAGAGCAAGCGAAAGATTCCCTAAGACCCCACTTCGAGCATACGAAACAGTCCCTTAACCAGTGGTGTCATGTAACGAAGTAACTGTACTTCGTTACTGTACTTGAGTACTATTTTGGAGAAGTGAGCATGTAACAAAGTAAAATTTTTCTGCAGTACTTTTACTTGGAACGAAGTTGTTTTAAGAAATAACGTTTTACTTCGTTATTTTCATTTTATGGCGATGTATTTCGTTACTTTTTAACTCTTGTTAACTGTTGTTAGTTACTTGTTAACTCTTTTTAACTCTTGTTTACGTGATAGGTAATAGGACCTCTACATGAGTCTGGGATCTCTCGTTTGTGGCTTACTTATAAGCATTATTTATTTTATGGATTTCTTATATTATCAATGGGGTCTGAAAAGTAGACCATGCTGTGAAATATTGTATATTTATAGGTGCACGCATATAAATGCGTGTGCTGTTCGTGTCTTTTGTATGTAAATTCATTGGAGAACCCCCCCTTGCACGCTACAGATACTATGAATAGTACTTTTACTTTTACTTTGTACTTCATTAAGGGTACTTTGTACTTTTTACGTAAGTACGTTTTGCCTCCAGTACTTTTTACTCTTACTCAAGTCGCTTTATTGTTAATTACTTCTACTTTTACTCAAGTACAAATTCAAAGTAATTTAGGGACCACTGCCCTTAACCTCGTCATGAATCAACACGGGATTCTCGAATGCCGCAGCAGATGCACAAGCAAAATTAACTGCCATAGCAGAAGATCAAGAAGAAGATATGTGAACACTATATAATATTTACACATTAATACTAGATTCATTTTCAAGTTTTGTTTTCCACGAACACGATCGTTTAGAAGCGCAGTCTCCTTAGGGAACATACAATTTAGCTCCTAACTTGCATGGGGGAGGGTGTCGGAGACTGTCTATATATAGCTTACAATATTTGTGATTTAATAGCAGGATTATTACTTTAATTAGGGGCGATCATTGCATGATTGACACATTTAGATTATTATCAAAAGCAGTTAAAAGATAGCTAGGAATGTAGTGACTGTGTGACTGTGAGAGAGATTAGACCGCGTATACAACTGTGAGTGATTTTCAATAATATATTTTTATAAAACCGAATTTGCTTCGTCGAGAGTTTGGTTGTTCAATACCTTCTAGTAAGGGTCAATTTACTAAAAGACCACGTCGTGCTCGCTGTTTAAAACGGCAAACCACAGATTCTTATGTTTTGTGTGAAATGCCTCCGTTTACCGCAGTGGTGTCTTTACTGCGATTGATTATACACGATAACTTGACTTAGTATTTGAATGAGTTTATTTGGCCCTCGTCGCATTGCCATCCATCATGCCGCATAATGGTGAGAAGTTTTTCATTCATTTTACTTCCTTTAACTGAACAACATTATTGACAGTGCAATTGACAAGTAGCCAGATGTATCTGAACCAGTGTAGATCGAGACCCTTTTAAATACATGTTTACAGTTCTGACATAATTTGTACCATATTGTATACTCACACCTGCCAATACCAGCTATATTATATGTATAATTAAAACTTGAATTACCTGAATCAGTGAAGTTCTCTGATAGCGAATATTTTTCATATTTTTCACTGACAGACATTAGTGTGTGGGGATGAGATATTTTAACGACCTCATCAGTATGTATTCGTTTTATTAGCATATTTAACAGAAAGAAGCCCAGCGAAGACAACACACGTTTGGTTGATCCAGTTAACCGTGGTTTGTATACTGTAAATTCACACAACTAGTGGTTTTGTCTCGTGTTCAGGCGAGATTTTTAACTCGTACTGTTCTTCTGTGCAGTGTGTCTCAAAAAAAGTGACCTTTAGAAATGCACCTCATTGTTATAATTTGAATGCCTGAGTCCTTCTGTACTATACTGAACCCATGGATGCGCAAACACAATTGAATCGAATTTTATGATGGGAATTAAGTTATTTAAACATTTTTGGTATCCTTAAACGTATGAATATGATTATGTGCTGATTAATTTAACGCAGCGCGTAACGCAGTAAAACTCTTTGCTCTGTATATAGTCAGTTGAACCATTTTTAATCGAACTTTGTCAACTGACGGGACTAATTTCTAAGTTCTTTTAACATTTTTAAATGTTAAAATTAAAATTAGAATTTTCATACAATATGTACAATTTATGCAGTTTTAACATGCTCACAGTATACGATTACAATGCATTCTAAACTCACAGGGCCAGAGGTAATGAAGTTTGGGTGTTTACAACAAAAAGGGTGATTTCTAAAAGGTCACTTTTTTAGACACCCTGTAGTGCATGTATAATTCTGGAATCGAGGAACGTTTCAGACGAGGCCTAAATCAAGCAGAACAGCATATACAATTTAACTGTTTTGTAATTAAGACCTATTTGGCTGCTTTAGGCGTTGAATTTCCGTCGAATCTAATTTTTTGAATTTAATGCTGCTGACTTTTTTCATTCCAGAAAAATATAGCCTACGTTTCATTTATACTATGTGGTTTTCAGTATTCGTGGTTGTCCGCAATTTGTCAAAATAGTGAGTTTGGTATTCGAGCCGGCACTTTTAACAGCACTTATCTCTCTTTTAAAGACTGAAATTCTCTGAAGTAGCAATAAATTCACATATATAGACAGCCCAAAGGACTTGAATGATAGTTTCTCGATCTTACCTAATGAAAAAGTTTGACGGGTTCTGAGGTACACGGCTGTTGTCTCTTTCTCGACTCAGAGACGTGCAGCGTTTTCTAGTCGGCGAAAAGGAGATGAACATGGGGCTTGAGTTTTGTTGCAAATTCAAGTCCCGAATTCAAGACTTAATTATGCCAGGTCTTGAATTGAAAATGCAAAACCCGGTACCGGGTCTAATTACATTCAAATGTAAGGCCCTGTTCACATGATCCCGGGATAAACAACTGCCCCGCGACAAGTCATTGACCCGGGGTACTGATATCGTCTGTTGACATGAACAAAGCTAGCGCGGGTCATGCCTATAAATACATTACGCGGGAATCATAAAATATTCCCGCCAACGTGAAACGGTGAAATATTGCTAAATAAAAAACATTCTGATAAACGCAAGTCGTATTTTATGTTATGATATTTACAAATAAAACGTAGTTGATTGTCAGCCGTAATAAAATGTCCTCAATTCATTGTTTCTGATTGACCAGATCAAATTCTTTGAGTAACATACTACACTTCTTGGTTTCAAACATGATATTAGCGACAATTTTATTTTAATGTTATTAGAATCATCACTTATAGATTTCTAATGATATCTTCAATCAAATAACAAGTTTTGTGGAGTCCAACGTGCTCTAAATGTAATTATAGCGGCGATTTTGATCATTTTACCAAAAATTCAATTATCCCGGGACAAAGTTGCCCCGAGGCAAAGTGTTCACATGAGGAAAAGTTGTCCCGGCTAGGCGAGTGTCCCTGTCTACAGAGGCGAGGCACTCGGGTCAATTCTTTTCCCGGGACAAGTAAAATATCATGTGAACAGCACTATTCTTTTACTAAGGAGCCGAGACAATTTTTGTCCCGCGACAATTTCTTGCCCCGAGACATAACGCTGTCCCGGGTTCATGTGAACAGGGCCTAAGAGACCCATACCGGGTCTTACATACATACAGACATACAGACATACATACATACATACAAGCATAGATACACACATACATACATCAATACATACACACATACACACACACATACATACATACATACATACATACATACATACATACATACATACATACATACATACATGACTTTATTTAAAACACGGAGAACCATCAGTACATGCATAATTATGATAATTAGCTATTTACAAATAAGAACAATTAATATAAGTTAAGGAAGAAGACAAGATTGAAGGGAAGAAGGAAAAGAGGAGAGGTACTGTTCTACCTGGTTGCCGTGTGGGAGTCGGTAAGACTGGAAGAATATAGAGATTCCAGACTTCCTTTAAACGAGGAGAGGAATGATGATAATCTAAGAGATTCAGGCAAGTTGTTTTATAGTGATGCTCCACTATAACTGAAGGAGCGCTTAAGATAATCAGTATTGGGCTTAGGAATAAACAACTTGCCATTAGAATTTCTTAGTGAATATTGACAATTCCTGGATGCAAACAATTCTTGTAAGTACTGGGGAGATTGACCATTAAGAGTTTTAAACATGATAACAACAGCTTTTTGTTTATGGCGGTTAACCGACAAAGTGTTCCACTGCAGCTGATCTAGAAGTTGACTAGATGAAATATCGTAAGTAGAGCGGGTAATAACACGAGCTGCTCTGTTTTGAAGTTTTTGAAGCTTATCACTTAAAGTTACTCCGAGCCCGTCCCATACTGTGGCACAATAGGAGAAATATGGTTCAATAAAACCTTTATAGGCTTTAATTGCAGTTTCTTGGTCAATCAGTCCGCGCACCCGTTTTAGAGCCCCAATACCAGAAGAGATCTTTTTAGTAATGACTTCAACATGGTTCTCCAAGTAAGGTTTTCATCCAAGGTTAGCCCTAGGATTTTAGTTGAACTAACTTTGCCTCACTGGCACATTGTCGGCCGAGACACTTGGCTCGTAATTATTAAAAGTTGCTAAACGCTGACGTGAACCAATGATCATGAACTCAGTTTTAGCAATATTCAAACTTAATTTGTTGGCTATTAATCATCTGTTTAGGTTAATTAGACTAGAATTCATCAGAAATTCAAGGTGGGATAAATTATCACTACTACAATTTAGGTTGGTATCGTCAGCAAACATCCTTGTGAAACCCTCATATATTCAGGCAGTTTGGGAGATCATTGATATAGACCAAGAATAGCAGAGGCCCGATTATTGAACCCTGAGGAACTCCTCTGGATGTAGAAGAGGCACCAGAAAACTGACCGTTGACAAAACACTTTTGCCTATGATCAGTTAAATAGGATCTAAACCAAGATTGTGCCAAGTCATCCACACCATATGCTTTCAACTTTGAAAGTAAAATGTTATGGTCAATAGTGTCAAAGGCCTTCTTCAAGTCAATGAAAACTACGCCGTTTAAAAAACCTCTATCGATATTGACTATATTGACACACCAGTTATTAGTTGCTTCTAGTAAAGAAGTGAGGGTGCTGTAATTAGACCTAAAGCCAGATTGATAAGGATTGATAATCTTAAGGCCCACACAGACTGGACGCGATTCAGCAACGCGACGCGAATGTTCAGTTTTCAAAAACAAATAAAACCGTCAACGGGAAAAAATTTACAAGATATGCAGACCGAATAGCTAAAATTGCTTAAGTGGTGCCGAATATTTGAAAAACACTGAAAAATATTAAAGTTAAATGTCATTGAAAATTGAAAATTCGCGTCGCGTTGCCAAATCGCGTCCGGTCTGTATGGTCCTTTACACTTTCAGCTCAGCCTTCAGAACCTGGTCTTCAGTCGGAAACCAAAACCGACCGAGAACAATAGAAAATGGGTGTGCTAGGTTTATAACTAATCAGTCACACCGTCAGCTCGGGCAAAAACGTGTTCAACTGACCACGGAGCTGAGAGTCTTTATCGTGTTAAATTATACGCAAACGCAAAGTATAGCCGCAGTGGAAAACGTTATAAGGCCCCCTTTATTTTGTTGTTTATTTTATTATTTTCTGACTGGTATCTAGCTTTACCCTTCTTGGTTTGAACCACAAGCGGGTTTAAATTAAGAATTAAATCTGATTTAAATTGAAATATTGAATCTATCTAATTCAAAAGCAGCTTGGATATTTATAAAGCTGCCAAAGCAAAAGGCAAAGCCAGTTGGGGGGGGGGGCTCCTTGTTGGGGTTCGGCCCCCTCAATATTTTGTCTCAAGGCTTACCTAGCTAGATAAGCCCCCTTCCCCTTGTTAAATTAAATTAAACAGAAACTGACCTCTATTTTTCAAATTTTCATTGCTTAAGCCTTGTTGTTTAGTTTGCCTATTGGGTCATTCCAGAGAACATCCATACTACCCCCACGGAGGAAATAAGAAGTTAACCCCCCTACCCCCTTTGGATGTCCTAATACATTTACTATTATCAGAAACATTTTTTTCTCCCCTCCCCCTCCGGACGGCAGAAATTTCCTCTGTGGAAAGAGTATGAATCTTTTCTGGAACGACCCATTCTATAATATTATGATATGATCTGAATTCAGTTTTAGACTATTAATAAAATTTGTATACCCCAAAGTAATAGCAAGTTATAAAAATAAATGAGGCACTAGCATGGAAAAAATGTTATATCCTGTTTGATACAAATAAATGTCATTAAAAATCATGATAATTAACAATGATGATTCACTGATGCAGTATTAAATCATGCATGATCATGACACGTAGACCATTTATACTAGTTGTCATAGTTCAAACATATATACTTGATTAACTTGAAACAATTGCATTCCATATCTTGTGGTATTATTAAATTTTGAAATTTAATTATTAAATTTTGAATAATTCTGAAAAATTAGTATATCATGCATGCATGCATGTCAATCCATCAATATTTGACAAATGAGATAAACTAACCATTAATTTGCCTTGTACAATGACTTATAGCTATAGATTGACTACACCACTTTTCTGACTTGTCAAAGTATGTTAAATTAAGTTAGATTTCAATACATTCATAGGGAATTGAAGCAGACACTGCATGGGGTATACAGGAAATAGAAACTTCCAGGAATTTGCTGTGGGAAGAATAGGATGCCAACCAGCAATTGTAACACATTCCTTCTATCACTGACCTAGTTTCAGCAAAGTTCTTTTACCATTTTCAGGTCAGGTAAGAATTTTTAGTTTAATTTTTTTAAATATTTAATTTATCAAAACCTTAAAAAGCATTACCACTTTAAATTAGTCTAGGAGTCTATCAATCGATTGATATGTTAAATATCTGAAACTTCAATCTGTAGCTAATGCTAATGTAAAACTGAATACCATGATAATTTTCTATGTTGATGTAATTATGTATTCAGATGAATATGATGTCTGTGATGTTACTCTGAATATATATCCACACCGGACAAGCTTGAAAAATATGCCTGGCCAGGACCAAAGGTCGTAGGTTCGATTTCCACCATGGCCAGGCATATTTTTCAAGCTTGCCCGGTATGCAAGATATACACTCAGAGTAACATCACAAGCATCAACTCTTGGAGATACTAAACAAATTTATGTCTTCCACAGATAGAGTATTTTCCTATCGTTTATGAATCCTTTATAAACACATCTTATATATATGGAACATTTATTATATGAAATTCATCACTTATTGAAAGCTCATTTTGCCTTGTTTTGAACATCACTAATCCAAGTGGGGCAAACTAGATTTTTTGGATGGATATCCAACTCTACGACTATACGTTTCTAGTATCCCACTGCATAGTTAGTGCAGAAAATTTTGAATTCCAACTGTGAGCTCAACTTAGTTAAGACAGAGGTTTCAGTTTTCGCTTGTTATAGTAAGATTTTGATTTGAATTTTCTTCTTGACCATGTCCTTCACTGTGCCGGTGTATGTGTCTATACTTAATTATGCAAAGTGTGCATACTTTAGCACCTTCGAGATAATACTTCTTGTTTTGTGTGACTATACCTTGGACACATGCACCGTATACAAACTAGATAAAAAGGAACACATCGTACACACCCAAAGTCAGGACATGCATGATAGGACACAAAATATTTACAGTACTACATGTACTACATCGCAGACATGCACATCGTACACAAAGTAGGCAACACAACATACAAAAAGAAGACACAATATGTCACTGACATTAGGGATACAAAATGGGATATTTATTATTAGCTGATGCATGAGTTCTAGTTATTCCCGAGTTAGAGTTCGTCTCGACTGAAGAGATGTTGATTTCTAGTTTGACTTTGAGTTTAGAAACTATACTAGGCGTAATAAAATAGATATTTCGAACACAAATTGTACGTAATTAAACCTTTTAAATCTCATCCAACAACATCATTCCTTTAATACTCTGACGCTACCAAACTCTAGCCCTAACCCTCAACATTTGGACGCTAACCGTAAAGCCCAGGTCAAATGAGAATGAGAGTTCACATCTAGATTAACAAAACAAAGGTTTACATGAGTATTGTAAGTACATGATAACGTTGGAAAAGCATTAAGAACAGCTAACCCAGGTCACGACACTTTCAAGTCTATATATGCCGATGAAAGTGCCAACCACTTCAACCGCTACTTCAACTCTGTATTTTTAAAAAACTCTGGAGATAGTTGTTGCACTGTTTCACCACCATCATGCAGCGAAACTATTTCAGAGATCATTCTAGCCGAAGTACGTAACGCACTCAACAATCTCAATCCAAATAAAGCTTCCCGTCTTGATAAAATAACCACCCGCCTACTAAAGAAATGCGCGTCTAGCATCACTCCACCACTTACTCATCTGTTAACCCAGTATTATCTGGCACATTTTATAGGTTCTATACTAGCAAAACAAATGTTCCACAAGTGTTCCATGTAGAATACATGATAGTGTCGGGAAAGCATTGTGAATAGCTAACGATATCGCGTCACTTGCGCTGTCACCCATAACTTTAACTCTTATCTTTTAGCCAGACCCTAACCGCTATCCCCAATCACGACTTAAAGTCGCTTATAACTTATAATTTGATGTGAACGCGAACTCTCTACTCCCCAAGGTAGACAAATCGTACACAGACAAAGTAGACACATAATATGGTAGGCCAATTAAGTATAGATATATCGCACCTTAATAAGTACCATATGTAGAGTGCGCTGTGTGTAAATAGTATGCATGAAGTTTTTGCTCTATATACGTCAGTAAAACTCTGTACGCGTGCACTGAATAGATGTAGTCTTTCTAATTTTTTAACAGTTAATCCGTAGAGTTGTGACGGTGCGACTTGCCTAATTAATTATTACTAACACATCTAATGTCGTACTAAAGGACGGGTTACAGTCAATTCTGCGCATGTGCTATTCTTTTTGTGTTGGTAGACTACTCATCTCTCGTTTCCATGGTTTCCAGTCCGATTTCGTAATATACGCGCGAAAATCTCTTCGAAACTGTGTATTGCCCCTTCTTGTACAGTATCAACAATATGGAATTGTGCGTATATTACGCAATCGGAAACCATGGAAACGAGAGATGAGTAGTCTACCAAAACAAAAAAATCGAACATGCGCAGAACCGACTGTAACCCTTCTTGCTATTGCCTGTTCGGTTGTTCATAGCGGAAAAATGTATATCTTTATTGACCGTTTCCCTTTTAATCGTTTAATGTTAGAATCATATAACTGAAATTATAGCTACAGTATCTGACTAATGCAATTTTTTGCAGCATTTCCGTTGTCCAATCGTGGTAGTAAAGGAATCTAGTAAACATTTGGATTACAGTTTACAAGTACAGAAGGTGTCATTGATATTGGCGGTACGTTTTCATATTTTATATCATAACCTAACAAAACTGAACATACCAAGATGCGTAGCGAAATTCCTCAAATAAATTCTATATAATACCTAGCCTCTTCCGCAGGCATCTCGTGGTACTTACTTAGAACAGTGAACTATATACAGTTCTGTTGTATAGTTCAGTGACTTAGAGTCGGTGAATCTTAGAATCTCTCCCGAATTTTCTCTCTGCACAGGTAGCCCAATCAGAAAACATCAGTTATTCAACAACTAAATTAAGAGACGCCTGCGGAGAAGGCTGTATAATACCGTACATCCAAGGTTACCGGGAATGCGATTTATAATAAATTTTTATTGTATTTAAAGTCCAAAGAAATTGGTTGCAATACTCTGTGATACGATGATACGATACGCAAGCTATGAGTATGCGCCGGAATACACTTTGCAAATAGGCAATTCCAGCTTTTAGTTTATGCCTGGAGGGGATGATGGGAAGTAAAGTATCATATTGCTGATTATGCTGAAAAATTTCAATATAAACTACCGAGTGAACAACCGAAATATTTCAATATTTACAAGCATAAGCAATCACTCAGTGTTTACACGCCCCCATTTTTATTTTTTCAGCATAATCAGCAATGTGATACCTTACATCCCATCGTTCCCTATACGCATAAACTAACATCTGGAATTGCCTATTAGCTCTACATTAATTCCCATCAGACGTCACTCCATTCATGCGCCGAATTTTTAGACCTTTCTTATGATGACGTCAGGGCGAATAAGCACTTAATTATGCGATGTGAATTAACAAAAATTTACAATCAAATAATCATTGCTCAGCCAACCAAATTTTATGTATTTGCAGTGCAAGATGTTGCTAAACATTGTCCGCGGGACATTGCTTTCAAGTTTTTATTCGAGTTGTTGTCATTATAAAAAAGGTTTATTGCCGATATATGCCTCGTTGGAGGAGAAATATCACGGGGGGGGGGGGGGGGGGG
>CACRXK020008581.1:2446-20569 GCA_902702795.2 Paramuricea clavata | reverse complement strand
AACGTTCAAAACGGCATGCTTCGATCGCCCCCTGCATTGTTTCGCGAGTAAATCGCGCAGTAGAAACACGCGTGGAAGTGCGTGTCTGGGAGTCAAAACTGGCTTCATTTGGCTTCATGGGAGTCAAATTTTGGCTTCAAAATTTGCATGCGCAGTTTACTGAACGTAGCGTTCCAGTTATTTTTAGTTCAATGGTCCTAGCTGGGCTTCCCCATGGTGGGGTAATTAGCCCCCCCTCCCACCCCCCGTACCTTGCTCCCGATCTTGTGGAAGTATGGACACCGGACACCTCTTTCCGCGCCCCACTTTTCATTATCCTCAAGAAGATAAAAATATTTACAAGCTTGATAAAACAAAACAATATTGTAGTATAGATACGATTATAATTGATTTATTTAAGTTTCTATCGTTTTTATGCACGTTCATTAAAAGTATTGTTCATTAAAAAGTTAGGTGGGATTTTTATTTTATGTTTTCTCAAAGCCAAAGGCAGTACAGCTGAAAACAGAATGAAGTGTAGTTTTGGCTAGCCGTTTGCTTACATAAAGCAAAAATGTCGGGCTTTAGCAATAACAATATTTTAATGGCATTCGCAATTGACACATGACAATTGTTGTCAAAGGCAGGTTGTTTTCAGAACATCGTTTCCGTTTAGGTTAAGTAGTTTTAGTTTAGGTCTTGCGTCTTATTAATCGCAGTTTATTTTTTGACACGCAGATCTCTTGTGGCCAAATTGGGTGACGGATGATCAGTGGCGTAACACCCCCCATGTTTTCTAAAAACCGTTGGGGGGGGGGAAGAAAAAAATTTCGAACCATATTCAATGAATATTTCAATTAAAAAAATAGTCAGTGGATTCGTGTATTTGAAATGAAATATACAATGTATGTTTCTAGAAGCTAGGCTGGTCACAGACGCTCGTGCAATCTCGTTCAGGCTCGGGGAACGAGATTGACGCTCGTGCTATTCAACCTCGTACCAGAGACCTCGTACCGAGGGCTAGCCGCGAATTGAAGGCGGCGCTTCAACTCACGACTGGCCCTGGGTACGAGGTTGCGTGCTATTTTTGACAACGAAATTTTTGTGGTACAAAATAAACATTCTAACATGAAGTATGCCACCAGGCACTATTCACATAATCACATGCGATTCATAAACTGATCCTTTTCTTGAACAACTTTTGAAAGCAATTTTATTTGTCTTTTTTATGTTATTAAATCTTTCCATCATGTCTGAGAAAAGTGGATTTCAAAGTTCACTATTTGCAGGAATGAATTTCGGGAGAAGTAAGAGCGGTAATTCAAGCAAGACATTGACGTCGGAGAAGAATGAAATAGCGCTTGGAGCAGAAGGCAGTTCCTCGAGTAAAAAAGGTATACAAAATGTCTGTATAATCATTGTTGTGCATGGTCATGTGCGGTAGCACAGTACTCTTGACAGCTCTGTGTCAGTAGACGTCGTGGCAATGATAAGAAAGCTTTGGATGGATAGGGATACAACTACCTGAAAAATACAAGGAGAACTTCGACGTTTCGAGAAGCGAAGGCCCTTTGACCATAGGCAGTCTACTAGACGACTGAATTTAAATTAAAACTGCATTGAAATCCTAAAATTAACGAAAATAATCACAATTTAGCGAAATATATTGTTTTAGACAACTGGAAATATAGATAATTTTACCAATTTCGATTGTCTACCGATAAGAAAAAATCCGATACCAATAGACCTTTCCCCTTTTAAGTGAAAATTTGATCTAGACAACTCTGGACAAAAATTTCATCACAGCTTGAAAGAGCATCACAAAATTAGTAATATTCCGAAGTTTCTTTGCGAAATGTTGTAAAATGCGGGTAATATAGCCTTGCGAAGTTTGCCGTCATTTTGCATTACAAATGGGAAATTGATAATCAGATGATCAAACTGATTATCAATTTCCCGTTTGTAATACAAAATGACTGAAAAACGGCAAACTTTGCAAGGCTATATTATCCGCATTTTACAACATTTTGCAACAAAACTTCGGAATATTACTAATTTTGTGATGCTCTTTCAAGCTGTGATGAAATTTTTGTCCAGGCTAGTCTAGATCAAAATTTCACTTAAAAGGGGAAAGGTCTATTATTGGTCAATCACTAGGCGGTATTCGATACCAGCGATACCACAAACAGTGGTATTGATTACTGACTAAATTAATATTCAAAATGTGGTGTGCACAAAGTCATTTATAGAAAATATTTATTACGTTTGGGGTTTACTTATGGCTTTATTCAGTGGCGGAAATCTTGGTGGGGCGGTCGGTTGGAAATTTTGACCTAAAAGAGGGCTAAAACCAGCCTTTTCAAGTGCAAATGGGGGGGGGGGTTGTCGGAAATTTGAAAGTTTTGCCGGAAATTTAGGTGGCTTTGCCACCCCACCGGAAAAAGTGAATTTCCGCCACTGGCTTTATTCAGGTTACATACAGTAATGAAATATATTTTTCTGCTGACCGACAGGTATTGAAGGTAACCAATACTAGCAATTTAAGTACCGACGTCCAGTATCGGAAATAGAGATTTTGTGTTTATTTTGATATCGATACAGACGTCTGTAAGTGTTTATATTCTCACCTCGGGTTGCTTGAGACACAACATTTTTTGTTTGGCCTAATTTAATTTAAAGGACATTGGCAATAAAAAATTAGTTTGTCTCATTCAACAGAACTCTTAAAATTATGTACAGAACTCTATTACCGATTTTGCCATATCTAATGGACAACTTGCATGTTAGACTAAATTTTAATCTAAGCAAAGAGAAGGGAATCAAACACAAGAGTTGCAAAGAACATGATGACATTAGTAAAATGGCAAAATTCGGTTGCAAAATACAGAAAATATAGCCTTGCGAAGTTTGCATATTTTCAGTATATTTGCATTACGTGCGGAAATTGTTACCATTTTCGGCTCAAAAATGGTAACAATTTTCGCATATAATACAAATATACTGAAAATATGCTAACTTTGCAAGGCTATATTTTTTGAATTTTACAACATTTTGTAACCAAATTTTGCATTTTTACTAATTTTAATAAATTCTTTACGGGAATTTACTTTTTTTGCCTGGATCAAAAATTTTTCTAACATGCAAGTTGTACATTGCTTAGTTCTCGAAGTATTTAGCCCGAAATTAATGAGCTGTTTGGCATCTTGGACTAATTCTTGACCTCATTAACTATGGTTTTGATGACATCGGGAGTTGGGTTAAACCTACCACTATATAAAATTACTACCACTATATAAAACTACTACCACTATGTAAAACTACTACCACTATATAAAACTACTACCACTATATAAAACTGCTACCACTATATAAAACTACTACCACTATATAAAACTACTACCACTATATAAAACTACTACCACTATGTAAAACTACTACCACTATGTAAAACTACTACCACTATGTAAAACTACTACCACTATGTAAAACTACTACCACTATGTAAAACTACTACCACTATGTAAAACTACTACCACTATATAAAACTACTACCACTATATAAAACTACTACCACTATATAAAACTACTACCACTATATAAAACTACTACCACTTTATAAAACTACTACCACTATATAAAACTACTACCACTATATAAAACTACTACCACTATGTAAAACTACTACCACTATATAAAACTGCTACCACTATATAAAACTACTACCACTATATAAAACTACTACCACTTTATAAAAGTACTACCACTTTATAAAAGTACTACCACGATGTAAAACTACTACCACTATGTAAAACTACTACCACTATATAAAACTACTACCACTATATAAAACT
Source organism: Paramuricea clavata (assembly GCA_902702795.2). Lineage (NCBI taxonomy): Eukaryota > Metazoa > Cnidaria > Anthozoa > Malacalcyonacea > Plexauridae > Paramuricea > Paramuricea clavata. The sequence continues at coordinate 16,739 of CACRXK020008581.1, read as the reverse complement.
ACTACCACTATATAAAACTACTACCACTATATAAAACTACTACCACTTTATAAAACTACTACCACTATATAAAACTACTACCACTATATAAAACTACTACCACTATATAAAACTACTACCACTATATAAAACTACTACCACTATATAAAAGTACTACCACTATATAAAACTACTACCACTATGTAAAACTACTACCACTATATAAAACTGCTACCACTATATAAAACTACTACCACTTTATAAAACTACTACCACTTTATAAAAGTACTACCACTATGTAAAACTACTACCACTATATAAAACTACTACCACTATATAAAACTACTACCACTATATAAAACTACTACCACTATATAAAACTACTACCACTATATAAAACTACTACCACTATATAAAACTACTACCACTATATAAAACTACTACCACTATATAAAACTACTACCACTATATAAAACTACTACCACTATATAAAACTACTACCACTATATAAAACTACTACCACTATATAAAACTACTACCACTATATAAAACTACTACCACTATATAAAACTGCTACCACTATATAAAACTGCTACCACTATATAAAACTGCTACCACTATGTAAAACTGCTACCACTATATAAAACTACTACCACTATATAAAACTACTATCACTATATAAAACTGCTACCACTATATAAAACTGCTACCACTATATAAAACTGCTACCACTATATAAAACTGCTACCACTATATAAAACTGCTACCATAGTTAATAAGTTCAAAAGCTTTTTTTGATTTGATGCAATAGTTTTGAGGATATAGGCCTTTAAACAATGAACTGTTCCTGACTGTAACTCGAGTTGGTTCCATTATTGTTTTACGTCCACGAAAATTTTAACTCGCTCACGCCTTCCTGGCTAGTACAACCAGAAATTTTTATCAGGTTTTGCTAGGTACATAGTGCCGGTTGTACTAGCCAGGATGGCGTGATTGATGATGAATCGCTTGTAAGAATGCGGACAAGTACTTGCGTGTGTTACGCTTCTGCAGTACCTCCTTATTCTGTGATTGTGCATAGGAGCCTGGGACTCAGGAACTGTAGGTAGTTTAGAGGCCTGTATCTTCGAAATTATTGCACTAAATCAAAAGATGCTTTGGAACTTATTAATTAACTAACTTTTTAAGCTCTTTTCAAATCCATAAAGGTCCCACAATTACATATTTATATTAGGGATGAGCCGATTAATCGGTACGGCCGATAAATTGGCCGATATTTGGCGTTCTTAAAATAATCGGTAATAGGCCGATTATTTTTTATAATCGGCTATTTGCCGATATTTGCAATTTTTTCGTTAAGAAAAATAACTCTATAATCTAGTAATCTATACTCCATCTTGTTTTTGACACTTTTGTTGTGGATATTTAATCCCATATCCATGAATTCATTTGACTCGTACAGTGACCGATAACTGTCCAATATGAGTAAATATTTTCCGGAACGCACTAAAACTAGTACGTCAATTTGTGGCGTATACACAAGTATTAAAAGTTGTCAAAAAACCGCTATCCGGCATTTGTACCCCGGTTCACAGAAACATCGGCCATAGCCGATTAATCGGCCGATTATTTTTTATATCGGCTCCAATGTATCGGATTGGCGAATCGGCTTTTTCTGGTATCGTCTCATCCCTAATTTATATGGGTCAACAATGGGAACACATTTGAATTTAATAATTTCAACTTTGCAGAATCTGTTGATAACAAGACAGCAGCTCATGGATCAAGTTTTAGTTTTATCACAGACACCAAATTAAACCAAGAAAAACAAACTGATGAAATGGCTGAAATTTCAACCAACAATGGTGCTTCTGTAATTGATTTGTTTGACACATTGGATGAAGGTGACTCCAGTAATGGAGATGGTCAATTATCTCTTTCTTATTCAGACCAGTTGGCAGAAATATTGCCCAGTACAATCCCTGTGGATGATACATTGTTACCAGGTATTTCAGGGGAAGACATTGATAGTTCTTCAGAAGATGATATACCAGAGTATGAAATAAGCAATTATATTACTAATACTGCAAGCACCTTTGTACAAGATGAAAAAATCACTTGTGCTAACAAAGCATTGGAGCAGCCTGGTGACAGCTTTGGTGTACCGGATGGTACAAATGAACTGGATTTGAGTCGAGACCATCCAAAATACATTACCAAGAGTGCTACAGATGAGGCAGACATGAAGTACATTCTGGAACTTGACCCAGAGGAAAATTTGACATTGTTTTATTCTCAGCATTCATTTAAACTGACCAAATTAAGGTATGGCCGGTGTATGGTGTATAATACATACATTGTTTATGCATGTACGTAATAGAGGTTCATTAACCCGTTGAATGGCAGTACTCTCCCCTTGATGAGTAAATGTCTGGTTTAGACAGTGTAAAATGATAATGTAGGGTGCATCAGAGCAAATTGCCACTGAAAGGGTTAACCATTAAGCTGCAATGGAACCCATCTATAGAGGGAAGTTGAGGGGCAGATAAAAAGTTGCCCATCCAGTATAAAAAAAAATTTCTGTCATAAACATCCCAAAATTTAGGGATACGGAGAAGGGGCAGACATGTCACCAAGGTTGTTCCATCTGATTTTTAAGTGGAATCTGCCTGACACCTAGCGCTCCCCTACGCCTAACAATGTGACAAATGTTGGTCGCATTAAAGCACATGTTAAATGGACACATAGGCAGCGCTAGTCAGTTAACCCATTAATGCATAAGACACATACTCCCATCATCGACAAGTGAAATGGTCTGGTGTGTTGCAGCATAATGGGTTAACAAGAAAAGAATAATGTGTTTAGCCTGCAAATACACTTTTTTTCTCTCAAAAGATAAGTATATTCTTGGGCAAACATTTTGTTTGGGCATGCAGTGGAATGTTTTAAACCTTCTGTGGGATGGATTAGGTCGAGCCATGCATCACTCTTTTAATTAAAAACAGACAACTTACTCTGGGATCTTTTGATTCTAGAGATGAAAGAGAAGAACTACAACACAACATATGTGCTGTCTACAAAGATATCAGAAGTAAAATGGTCTTGTTAGAGGACCAATTGACGAACTTGAAAACAGACTTTGATGAAGCACTAAGTAATGATGATTATGACTTGGCTGCAGAAATTAATGCGCAGTTAGAGGAATTAAATACAGAAAAGTTTGAGTTGGGATGTTCAAGGCCAAAGCTATTAGATACAAAGGTATTTTCAATTGACACATTTTTTGTTTTAAAAATATTTGCTGTTCCCTCCTTTTTGACCGTAGGGTTTCTGTGTTTTTCTAAACATGATTTGGTCGACCGAAGTGATTGTTTTGAGAGAAGAAATATTTTGTTGTGTAGATTCAGGAATCCCCCTTTGTATGAGCAGAAGTAGTTTAGTTTAGTTTAATAACTTCATCATCAAATTTACAGCAGATGATTGGTGAGCAGACAGAGCGTAGCCCCAATTGAATCTGCCTACCATAATTACGAACGAATAACTTACATTATAGTACAAATTTACAACTAAAACTAAAGAACTCCTATAGAAAATGCAGAAAATAAGATTAAAATTAAGGGATTAAGAGCCAGAGAAATAGATTAAAATTACGGAGGTATATAATTATTCAAAGTTTTGTAAAAAAGGTTCTCAGTTTCCTCTTAAAGGCTCTAATCTTCGCAACAGCCTTCAGATCATCTGGTAATAGATTCCAAGCTCTGATTACTCTTGGGAAATATGAGTGTCTATAAAATTCGGTGTTACATCTAATCTCATGAAAATTGTTAATGTTAAAAGATCTAATGAAAATGCAAATGATTTTGTCAATTATATTGTTTGTTGAGTAGTTTTCCCAATGTGTGTGGTGAAAATACATATAGCTGAGCTAGCTGCCACACAAGGCAGTTAACTCAGCAAGTTGCTCTTGTGTGCGGTGGGCTTTACCAGTGAACTTCTCAATATTTGCTGGCTTGCCGAGACTTTTTTTATTTATTGGTTGGTAGGTCGGGAAAATTTTTAGAAAAAACACACTGAGTATATTTAAAATCAATGTTTTTATCTTCTAAACATATAATAATTTCTTGGAGAAACATTGGCTAATCTCCATATTGATTGTAACGACGATAACATGAGCCAGAAGTACTTAGTCAAAGTTTACTTGGCGTGCACTTCATGTCAGACCCCAAATTAACTAAAATCGTAGAATTGTCAGACATCCCAAATTTTTTATATTTTTCACTTTCTGAATAAGGTCTGCGGATCCGTAAACCAATGAATAAAAAAAGTCTCGCCCTATTTTTTTCCAACTGTACAGCTCGAAATTTTAATGTACAAACCACTATACATAATGTAATTGCTCTATTCTAAGTGGAAATTGTTCATCGTTTATGTTGTTTGCTTCTCTGATAGGTTGAAGAATTTTTCGCGTGTGCGATTGCTTTGCGAGGCTGTGAACTGGAATTCCACAAGTGGTCACTAACAAAATATCAAGACTTGCAGAAACAACAAAATGATTTGTTGGAAAGACACAAAAGGCAGTATTCTAATGAAATAAACGACAAGAAACAAGAACTAGCTTATGAAAAGGATAAAATTAATAGATCTCTTCAGCACCTACAACTTGACAAGGAGCATTTGGAAAAGGATAGGACTGATTTGGATGAGAGAATTAACTCAAAACTTGAAGTTTTTCAAAATAGGAAGAAAGAACTGATCTCAAAACAGTTTGATTTGGAAACAGAAATTGAACAGCTGGAAAAACGATTGAAGGAATTACGAAGTGAAAAAAAGGAAGTGGAATGTTTCATCCAAGATGAAGATGACAAGATGGCGACAGTCAGAAAAGACTTTGAGAGTTTGGAGATGAAATTAAATGAAAGATGGGGCGAAGTGAAAGGCGAGGAAGAAATATTAAAGGGAAATTTGGTATGTACATGAATGGGAGGTCTCCATCATTGCGACCGACCTGTTGGAGTGTATTGAATACTAGGTGTGAGTGTAATGAATGATCTGTCTTTACTGTACTCTTTCTAGGAAGATATTTTTATGAGGGAAAAAGAGTTGGATCTAACTGCCACTCAACAGCAGCTCAAGGAAGAAAGGTGAGACAACTTTTTATAACATCAATCATGTGAACATCACATGCACCATATTCTCACCAACTGCATCGTCATCATCACCACCGTAACCAGCATCGTCACTATCATATTCACCACCATCATAGTCACCACCATAATCAGCATTGTCACCACCATAATCATCACCATTACCTTCATAATCATCAGCATTACCACCATAATCATCACTATTACCACCATAATCGTCACCATTACCTCACAATTACACCATAATTATTACCTCACCATTACCACCATAATCATCACCATTAACTCACCATTACCACCATAATCATCACCATTACCACCATAATTGTCACCATTACTACCATAATCATCACCATTACCACCATAATCATCACCATTACCTCACCATTACCACCATAATCAGGGCTGCAAATATATATTTGACTTGACAGGACATTTGTCCGATCACTTGTAATTTTGGTCGGACATAACCTGAATTTGGTCGGACAAAAACAAACATCACTAAATTTGGTCGGACATATATATGTGACAAAATATATATAAGTCACGAGACAAATATGTATTCCATTCTGGCGCAACGTTAATTAAGTAAAATTAAATGCTATAGAACGCCTCGTAAATTTTATTGCAAAATGCAAATTGGTGAATTTGCAATCAGATTTTGTCACAGCAAAAAAATGTATAATGTGACAATTTATTTTGTGATCGGACCAATGTCCGATCAAAATCACTTTTGCTCGGACATTTGCCAAATTTAGTCGGACATTGTCCGATGTCCAACAGTAATTTGCAGCCCTGATAATCGTCACCATTACCTCACCATTACCACCATAATCATGACCATTACCACCATAATCATGACCATTACCACCATAATCATCACCATTACCACCATAATCATCACCATTACCACCATAATCATCACCATTACCTCACCATTACCACATCATCACCATTACCTCACCATTACCACCATAATCATCACCATTACCATCACTATGACCATAATCACTACCATCACTAATTATCTTAATTCAACCATTCATTTCAGCCTGATGAAGACTCTCCGTTACCTTACTATCAATAAGAAGGAATCTGAAAATTTCATTGAAACTATGCAAAAAGAACCTGACCAGAATATACCAGACATATTTCTCACTCGTCTACCGCAAGATCATGGCGATCATCTAATAAAGTATGTAGCTTTTAATTTCAGAAAGTCAAAGTAATGTAAAGTAAACCTTGGTTTTATTATAATAGATAGCTTTACTAGTTATTACTCCAGTGTTACTACACGAATTATTACTCCAGTGTTACTACACAAATAAACTTAATATAAACTAAATTTCATTATACGGGATAGTTTTAACAGTTCTAAACTGTTCTTCCTAGAGGTCAGGAAAGGATCATCTCTTATTGGCCAATTTTTCCAAAAGGAGAAAACTTAATTTTAATTAACTTAGGGAGTGGTCATTATTTATGGGCAAGGGGGGGGGGTTGGTAAATGGGGAAAATAAGGATTGAAAAACTTTTTTGACCCCCTCCAGACTGAAGGCAAACTTTTTGTGCTCCCCCCTCATAAAAATAGAAGCTTGTCTAACCACCACCCCAATGTGGATTGAGAAACAGGTGTGTGTTGCAGGTAAAGTTAGATATTAGGACAATCTGTTTAATCTAGACATGGTATTATTTAGTTCAAAAACTTTTTTGACCCCCACTTTCTCTGTGTTAAAACTTTTTTGACGCTTTCTATTTATAAGGGTAAAACTTTGTTTGCCCCCCCTGTTCCATTTACCAACTCCTCCCCCCTTCCCTCCCCATAAATAATGACCACTCCCTTATCTGGACTTACAAAGTATCCTTTTAAAACCTGCATGACCCTGGTAAAGTAAATCTGCAACCACTCCTTTTGCATTTGACTTTTATGTTATTTTATATTATATTATTTAATATTATTTTATATCATTTTATATTATATTATTTTATATTATATTATTTTATATTATTATATAGTAGAGAGTGAGATACTGAGAAATACACAGTGACATATTTCCCATATCTTCACTAGTGAAGATATCGATCACATGACTTTTAGTATTTATACAATTTTTTTGCTTGGGACTATATAATAAACAGAACATTACACGGTGGCTTGAAGATATAACTTTTATCTTCTCGTATTAAAAACAATATTTTACTCACTTGCTGCGCTCGTTCGTAAAATATTGTTTTCACCACTCCGGGATAAAAAGTCATCTTCGTGCCGCTGTATAATATCCTCTATTTATATTATTTTGTATTATTTTATCTTATATTATTTTATATTATATTATTTTATATTATATTATTTTATATTATTTTATATTATATTATATTATTTTATTATTTTATATTATATTATTTTATTATTTTATATTATATTACTTTATATTATTTATATTATATTATTTTATATTATATTATTTTTTATAATATAGCATTTGTAAATTCTGAACGCTGATTGGCGAAGAGCCGTGTTGATATAACTCAATGTCAACACAGAAACGTCGGAAAATTTCTTTCTTTATGTTTCTTTGTGCGATATTATAAAACAAATATAAAACTTTTTTACGTATTGATATATAGTTATATCAACATGAGTGGAAATTGGGAAAACTCGAAATTGTGTGAAAACACTCCGCCCTTCCTGTTTCCACACAATTTCTTGTTTTCCCAATTTCCACTCGTGTTGATATAACTGTATATCACTGTATATCAACACAGAAAATGTTTTAATATTTGTTAAATATGATATTGTTTTATATTATATTGTTTTATTTATATTATTTTATATTATATTATTTTATATTATTTATATTATTTTATATTATATACTATTGATAAAATATACTATAAAAAATATATAGAAAATGTTCTGAATTGTTATAAACTGGCTAAAAATTTCTCGAATATCTCATTTGTATTACTTAAGATGTCAAATGTTTATTATAATCAACAAATTAATGTTTAAGAATGGCTCAGTAAGTTACTCTCGACAACTTCTGTATCAATTCCCATATCAGCTTGATGGCATTGTTGTCCCCTTATATTTTTATATTATATTATTTATATTATGTTATTTTATATTATATTTTATAATATAGCATTTGTAAATTCTGAACGCTGATTGGCTAAGAGCCGTGTTGATATAACTCCATGTCAACACGGGAAATTTTCCGCCGCTTGTAAACACGGAATTTTTTCTTATTCTTTGGGCTTTTGACATTGCTATATTATAAAACAAATATAAAACATTTTTTCCGTATTGATATATAGTTATATCAACACTCGTGGAAGTTGGGAAAACTCGAAATTGTGTGAAAACACTCCGCCCTTCGGGCGTTGTGTTTCCACACAATTTCTCGTTTTCCCAATTCCACTCGTGTTGATATAACTGTATATCAACACAGAAAATGTTTTATATTTGTTAAATATAAAATAATATAATATAAAATAATATAATTTAAATAATATAATATATATAATATTTTTTATGGACCAAAGATACTTTTTTATAAATTAATTTGGTTGCAGTGTAAATATAAAATAATATGATATAAAATAATATAATATAAAATAATATAATATAAAATAATATAATATAAAATAATATAATATAAAATAATATAAGATAATATAAAATAATATAAAATAATATATAGAGGACATTACACGGTGGCGCAAAGATAATGATACGACTTTTATCTTAAAACTTATGACTTTTATCTTCTCGTGTTAAAAACAATATTTTACTCACTTGCTGCGATCGTTTGTAAAATATTGTTTTCACCACTCGAAGATAAAAGTCTGTGCTGAGTGGTTATAGTACTACCTTAAAAAACAAGCAGAAAGTCTATGTTTCGAGCAAAGGCCCTTTGTCAACAGTTAGTAGCTTTCTAACGAAGGGCCTTCGCTTGAAACGTTGAGTTTCTGCTTGTTTTTTATAACCACTTGGCACAGTATTTTCACATTGGTACTACCTACACTGGTACAGACAGTTTTAGAAGATAAAAGTTGCATCTTTATCTTTGCGCCGCTGTGTAATGTCCTCTATATATTATTTTATATTATTTTATATTATATTATTTTATATTATTTTATATTATATTTTATTTTATATTATTTTATATTATATATTATTTACACTGCAAACAAATTAATTTATAAAAATGTATCTTTGGTTCATAAAAAATATTATATATATTATATTATTTTATATTATTTTATATTATATTATTTTATATTATATTATTTTATATTATTTTATATTATTTTATATTATTTTATTTTATATTATTTTATATTATACTATTTTATATTATTTTATATTATATTATTTTATATTATATTATTTTATATTATTTTATATTATATTATTTTATATTATTTTATATTATATTATTTTATGTTATACTATTTTATAATATTTTATATTATATTATTTTATATTATTTTATATTATTTTATATTATTTTATATTATATTATTTTATATTATTTTATATTATTTTATATTATACTATTTTATATTATGCTATTTTATATTATTTATTATATTATATTATTTTATATTATTTTATATTATATTATTTTATTTTATATTATACTATTTTATATTATTTTATATTATATTATTTTATATTATACTATTTTATATTATATTATTTTATATTATATTATTTTATATTATTTTATATTATATTATTTTATATTATATTATTTTATATTATACTATTTAATATTATTTTATATTATATTATTTTATATTATTATTTTATATTATATTTAACAAATATAAAACTTTTTCGTGTTGATATACAGTTGTATTATTATTCTGTTATATTTCGAGTTTTTCCAATTTCCACAAGTTTTATAACAGCACAAAGAAATATAATGAAAGAGTTTTCCGACGTGTTTTACCAATTTCCACGAATTTTATTATATAGCACAAAGAAATATAAACAAAAAAAATTTCGAACGTTTCCATGTTGACATTGCGCTATATCAACATGCCTCTTAGCCAATCAGCATTCAGAATTTACAATTGGTATATTATCATATTTTATATTATATTATTTTTATTACATTATGTTATTTTATATTAAATTTTATGATTTATATTATTTTATATTATATTATTTTATATCATTTTATATTATATATATTATATTATTTTGTATTATACTATTTTATATTATTTTATATTATATTATTTTTTCCGTGTTGACATTGAGCTATATCAACAAGCCAATCAGCATTCAGAATTTACAAGTGGTATATCATTATTTATAATATTTTATATTATATTATTTATATCATTTTATATTATATTATTTTATATTATATTATTTATATTATTTTATATTATATTATTTGATATTATTTTATATCATTTTATATTATATATATTATATTTTATATTACATTATTTTAATATATTACTTATATTATATTATTTTATATTATATTATTTTATAGATTGAAAAGTTTAGAGAAAGTTAAAGCCAAAGATTTACAAGATTTGGAATTACAGGTAATGTTATTATTTGCTAAATCAAGGTCTATTTGAGAAACCATTGGATGTTTATCAAACTGCAGAGATGCATTTGATTTGACACGCCTTGCAAAGACACATTTGATTTGATTGATTGATTTTAATAGATTTGATTTGGTACCAACACTTCACAAACACAGTACAAAATTACAAACTATTTTAAATATATCAGCATTGGTATATATCCATGACAAGGTTCTAACCGAGCTCTAGCTCGACAACTGGTCGCTGCACCGGAATCACATGTTTGATTCCTACCCAGGACCTGTAGGTACATTCTTTGCAGCTGTTCCTGATTAATAAATGTAGCTAGGCCAAAGCTTTTTTAACGAAACTTACTTTTTTATTGGATCATGCTTGTAAGTGTTTCCACTTAGAGGAAAAAGTTTGTGGAAAATTGAAATTTGAGGCAATATTAGGGAAATTTATCTTTGGATGTGGAAGCACTGACTAAACAAAATGGCGTCCGGTTGTTAGGAAAATAAAAAGAAAGTTTAAAAAAAAATATTTAAAACCGTCCTACCCTACCTAAGTTTTTATAAGAAGAAACCGCTTGTAATCTATTTTTATGTTTGCATTAAACATTAGGTGTTTAACCAAGAACAAGGGATATCAACTAAAACGAAGAGATTAAACGAAATACAAAATCAAATGCCCGATCTTGAAAAAGCTAAAAAATGCGCAGTGACTGACCACAATTTTAAAGAAGCAAAGAGAGTGAATGAACTGATCAAACAGTTGACAAGTGAAACCGAAATGTTGAACAACGATGTTGAACAAATGAAAAATACATTGACTGGGGATAAAGAGAAAACTGCAACGTTAAAAAAAGATCATGGTTCGGCGAAGAATGATGTCATCCAAGCGAAGGAGAACTACGGTACGTACTGTACGTAATTACAACAAGTTCTATTCATAGGCGCCGAAAGATCGATAAGTGGGGGGGGGACCATTTTCATATATTCGTGTTCACAGACCTTAAAAACAATCGATTTCAAAAGAAATTAATAATGCAGAACACGAATATATGAATATGCCCCCAACTTATCGATCTTTCGACGCCTATGGTTCTATTTAAACCATGAAAGTAAAAGCTATCGCCGACGTTTTCGTCCATTTTTAGGCCCTTTTTTATCTTTAAAAAAAGGGGGAAATGGCAAGAAACGTAAGTCTAAAGGCCATGTTACACGGTGCAATTTTTCTTGCAATGCAATTGCATAATTCTACTCAATTGTAGAATTGTACAATTGTAGAATTCTACTCTTGAGAGATGTTAATTAGTGAAATCAGTGAAGAATTTTCGATATGTTGAGAAACCATCAGCGGAGTGTAATGAAGACTCGTATTTGGCAATTTTACATCTCTCAAGAGTATAATTGCATTGCAAGTTGCAAGAAAAATTGGCCTTAACCCTTTAAAATTTCGTCCATTTTAGCCCCTCTTCATTTTTGAAAAGGCACTAAAAAAGTAAAGGCTAACCCATAGATATCTTATATGCACTAGATAGCGCATATAAGATATGTAGATAGCGCATCTCTTTTAGTAAAATTGAAGCCAAGAATATTCCAGCGGTTACCCCCATTTGAATATATCTGCCGGCCATATATATTGGAGTTTCCCACTCGATAAAAAAACGGTTAAAAACAACAATAACTTTTATCATTTGAATAGTTTGAAAATATATTTGTAATAGGTTTAACTTAATGAATAAGTTCCCTGTTTAAGAAATAGAAAACATACAAGTCTTCTCATTTCATGGCAATATCCTCAGTCTGCAATCACAGCTTCAATTTTTGAATGGCAGAATAATTAGATGCACTATCTAGTGTATATAAGATATCTATGCGCTAACTACTTAAGTTACTTTTCCTCAGGCGTTAAAATATCGGTCGGTCACGGACATTGTCCGACCCATTCGTGAAATGGTCCGACGTAGAGAGGAAACCACCGGACATTCTGTCCGACCAAAGTGAAACTGAGGTTTATTGTTTGTCCGACCTGAGTGTATTGGTGTCCGACCGAACTGTAGCTTTTGTCCGCCGTAAATCAAAATGTACCCTAGCCCAGGACTAGAGGCTTGTATGTTAAATGGAAAATCAGAGTACTATTGTATAAAAGGTGAACTGGAAATGTTGTTTTAACGTAGTCGAGCGCGGGGCGGCGAGCGAAATGGTGAAGTGGAAGTCTCTTTGACTGCTGTGCTGGCAAGCAAGTTAATTTTGGCTTGGAAATAAGTATGAAAGAAACAAATTATTTAATATCTTTACAACATTTGCCGTTTAGTCATTTGTGTCATTCAGACTTATTTCCGAGTCAAAACTGAACTGAAGGTCATTGGACATATGTCCGACCCAAACTCAACGTCACCGGACATTTTGTCAGACGGCCCTGGAAAAGATATTTTAAGGCCTGACTTTTCCTTAATTGCAGCCCTTTTTTCGCTTGTGAAAAATGGGCAAAAACTGCATGACAAAAGAGTAAGGCTATTTAACAATTATTCGCCGAAGGCGATGTGATTATCGGTGAATAAAAACCGAGACGAAGTCGAGGTTTTTATTCACGATAATCACCGAGCCCGAGGTGAATAATTGTTTTAGTATAATTTCATAGGTGATTATATGGAAAAAAATGTAAAAATACACATTTCTTCGTCATTTAATTGACAAAAAGGCTTCGGCCGCCATTTTGAAAATCGCTTAGGTGATTATCGCGTAATAATCACCTCAACGGCAACCAATCAGCGTGGAGAATTTTCAATAATCACCTATGTAATTATACTAAAACCCCATAACCTTTCGTCCATTTTTAGTCTTTTCTCAGTTTTGAAAAAATGGCAAAAATGTACTTTTTTGAAAAAGGGCAAAAAGTAAGGCTATATAGCCTTTACTTTTCGTCCATTTTTAGCGACGTTTTTGAAAGAGAGGCAAAAAACAGCAAAAAAGTAAGGCTTTACTTTTCGTCCATTTTTAGCCGATTTTTCAATTTTTGAAAAAGAGGAAGAAAAAAAAAAGTAAAGCTATAGCCTTTACTTTTCGTCCATTTTCAGCCGATTTTTCAATTTTTGAAAGAGGCAAAAAACAGCAAAAAAGTAAGGCTATATAGCCTTAACTTTTCGTCCATTTTTAGCGACTTTTGCCATTTTTCATAAGTGGGAAAAAACAGCAAAAAAGTAAGGCTATAGCCTTAACTTTTCGTCCATTTTTAGCGACTTTTGCCATTTTTCATAAGTGCGCAAAAAAAACAGCAAAAAAGTAAGCCTATAGCCTTAACTTTTCGTCCATTTTCAGCCACTTATCTCATTTTTCATAAAGCAGCAAAAAATAGCAAAAAAGTAAGCCTATAGCCTTAACTTTTCGTCCATTTTCAGCCACTTTTCTCATTTTTCATAAAGCAGCAAAAATTAGCAAAAAAGTAAGACTATAGCCTTAACTTTTCGTCCATTTTCAGCCACTTATCTCATAAAGCAGCAAAAATTAGCAAAAAAGTAAGCCTATAGCCTGAACTTTTCGTCCATTTTCAGCCACTTTTTCCATTTTTCATCAATGACCAAAAACAAACAAAAAAGTAAGGCTATAATA
>CACRXK020008580.1:0-20571 GCA_902702795.2 Paramuricea clavata | reverse complement strand
TTAGCTTCACACATTGTTGATGTTTGTGCACTTGGCTGAGTTGAATAATTTGAGTTTTTTTCGGCGCAATTTGTTGGTGAGTGAGTAACGCATGGTTGAATTGAATTAGAGTTACCATGATTAGCATGAACGGTTATTGGTGTTTGAAAGCTTAATTGGGTTGAATAATTTAACTTTTCTTTAGCATTATCATTAGGCAGTACACGACACCCTTGGGAGCATCTAATCTTCTCCCCTACGGTCGCTAGCTCGCCTCGAAGCTGTTCTATCGCTTGTCTGTTAGCCTCCAAATCTCTCGCAGTTTTCGATTCTATAATTACAGAGTCTAACTTGAGGCCTTCTATTTCGGTAGCCAAGTTGATATCAGCAGTCTGTATGACGGATGGGTGTTGAGCAACACTCTGCTCCGAGTACAGATCAGTTTGCGTGCCCAGTTCACAAGTACTTCGTTTGTCGTCATTTCTAGAATATTCATAATTTACAAACTTTGTATTCAACTGATAGAGATTATTGACAATCTCATGCAGCCCATCAATTTTGCGATTGACTTCAGTCATTTCTGCAAACAGACGACTACAATTTTGACACTCATTTGGTGACTCTCGTCTACCGTTGTTGACTAATACGATAGGTTCTTGTTCGCATGTATTGGCATGGTCATGCGCCAAATCACTGTTTTTATAGCATTTTATAATCAGATCTTTTAGTTTATTTCCCTCCTCACCTTGAAAAAGCAAAGACTTTTTATTTGCATACCAGGTTAGGCAAATTTGATCGTGCCGAAAACACTTTGCTGATCCCCCAGGAGAATTCCATTTGCCGACATTGCCGTACAAACTTGACACAAAATCCTTTAGATAAGTTAAGTCCCCTAACCATTTTACTCTTCTGTCTTCGCAGCATTCAAGATATTTTCCGTATTTCTGCCAAATATAAGTGGAGACATTTAGAGTGAGATCGAGTTCAGTATAGTTGTTTGTGTTGCCGTCGTTCACAACGCTGTTCACAGCCATTGAGCTTTTTAGTTATACACGGGGAAATTTTTGAGTTACGAGGTTAATGGAACCCACGCGATCTTAGAAGTGAATTGTGCTTTGACGACTGCGCTACCTAAAGCTCGACAACTGGCCTCGACTCGGTCACAGAATACTCAGTTGGTTCCAATTTCGTAAGGAGTGGGAAAATAGAAAAAAATCTTTAAAAATTAATTAAAAATTAACAAAGTACACTACGACTCTTATTTTTGGGTAAGATGTTGGAAATCAACTGCCGATATTTTTCAGCTCTTTGGTTTCCATGGAAACTGGTCACGTGACAAGATATAAGCGGTGATAATGGAAATTAACACGGTTTGCCGACTCACTAAACATTCATGGATATGTACAAAAATATTATCACGGAACCTTTTACTCTTATATACTGCAATGTGGTAGTTAGAAACTTAAAGATTATGCCACTGATATGAAAATATTGCTGTGAATACAACTACGAATGTCTCGCACAATGTCAATATAATTTGCACTAAAACGATCGTTCCAGATTACAATGCTTACAAATCTAATTGTAGGACCAAAGTTGGCTGTACTCTGGACCAAATCTACGTATTAGTGACCGACATTAACGTTGTCTTGTGAGTCGGCAAGTTCAACGCGTTTTTTGCGTGATGAATTCGCGCTCGCCATGATCATTTAAGGGACCGGTCATAAAGTAAAAGGGGGGGTGGGCTGGGAAAAATAGGGGGGTGGGTCACTATTTTTGAGCACGGTTGAAGGGGTGGGTCATCGAAAGTTAAGCGCAATCATAAGGGTGGGCCATGTAAAAATATGCAGAAGATTGGGCCCCAGTCATTTTTTTTGTGTTAAAAATTTCCGCGCAAAGAACAAGATATCTGTTTTTTTTGGGCTAAGTACCGAAATTTGGTATGAAAAATTAAGATAAAGATAAGAACATTTTTTTACCTAAAAAAGTTGTCAACGGGGTTCCGAAAAAAATTTTTCCCGGAAAAAATTTGAAAAAGGGTGAGTCATAATTTTTCAGCACCAATTTAAGGGTGGGCTACAAATTTTCGTGCAGCTATTAAGGGGTGGGCTACCAAAAGTTCAGACACCAAATATATGATTTTCCCAGCCCCCCTTTTACTTTATGACCGGTCCCTAATACAGGCCCCTGTCGTGAAACAAAATATTACGAAATACAAATACACAATGACTGATAAACCATTTGCAACTAGTAAGTAGTGTATTCAAATAATATGTGAGTAACAAAGAGAAAAATATGTACATAAGTACTACTACTACTAAAGCATTTATTTTAACACGATAAGATTACAGCTGAACTGATGTGGTCGTGTATTTACAACAATAAGTTAAGCTATATTATATTAATAAAAATTTATTACCCAGTCCTAGTCAATAATTACCTAAATTTAAAATTTATCTGTCCTTATTAAAATCGTTTTAAAACTAGCTATATTATTTGAAGCCCTATGCTCATTCGTTAAAGAGTTCCACAGACTAGCTGCCTTATAAGATATTGAATTCCTAACATAATTAGATTTAGGCACAGGTAAGGCTAAACAGAAACTTAACTTCCTTCTAAAATCATATGTGTAGTTACTTTTTCTAACAATAGATTGTAATTGTTCTGGAACATGACCATAGTAACATTTATATGCAAAGCATAGCAGACATTTTGAGTTTATGTCCCTGATAGTGTTCCAATTAGCTTTCACCAGCACTTGGTCGCTGGGAGTACTCCAATCCAGTTTGTAGATGATCTTTGCTGCTCGAACATGAATTCTTTCTATTTCATCCATGAGGGTTTTGCCACACGAGCTCCAAAATATTAGTCCGTAGCTTATGGATGGAAGTATAACCTTGAAGTAAAAATCCTCTCTACCTTTTTTCGGCTGCCCCCAAAAGATTACAAAGTCGAAAAGTCGGGCAAATGTTCAACGAAAGCCGGGCAAAAGTCGGGCAAAAAGTAGTCAAAGCAATAAAATCTCTCTTAATAATAACCCCAGTTTGTTGGGCAAACAAAGCCAGTTGGGCAATATTCGCTTCACAGTCGGGCAATATTGGGTTATTAATATTGGGTCCATTCCTTCTCCGCCGTGGCCATTGCACTAAAGGAGTCAATTGTGACTTCTCCCATTCGAATCTGGAATCTAATAACAAAGAACATCAGATCTTTTCTAAACCCAAGCACCTGACCCCATGCCCCTTCCTAGAAAGAAAGGAAAGCTGCATGTTTAAAAGGCGAAAAGTGCGACTTTTTTCACAAAACCACCCATTTTCAACAACGGCACTATCCCAATTATTACGAAAATCCGGCTTTTTTAGAACCGCTGGAAAGCATCAAGTCAATATTGAGATAGGTGGAGGTGGGTCTGCAGAAATTCAATATAACTCATGGAACCGGTTTCCAACAAATCCCCACTCCGATGGGTCTGAATCGATTCCCACCGACGGCGATGCCGCAAAATCATCGACAGTTCCTACGGCCACTAATGATCAGCATACCCTACCCCTATTTTTAAGTGATTACACTGGCAATGATAAATCCCAACCAATTAATGTACGTCTAACTCAGAGAAAACCTTACAGAAGTCCCGTCACAACGAGTAATAGTGTCGAATTACCAATACACGTAAACACAATATATTCATGTCGAATTACCAATACACGTAAACACAAACCAAGGCAGAATGCATGTAGAAATAATTTGGTAAATATTCCGATTTCAAGACTTAGTCGTCAGAATATTAAACATACTTTACCAAATATACTGCTTTTCAATGCTAGATCTCTTTTCAACAAAATAGACGAACTGATGATTATAATTAACCAACAAAATGCGGACGTAATTATGGTTACTGAAACCTGGCTTACGGATGTTATTCCCGATGAGGCCTTACATATTCCTGATTTTACCATAGTTAGGAAAGATAGACCAACCCGAAGAGAGGAGGCGTGGCAGTATATATAAGAGAATCACTTCCTTTCAAAATTCGTCCAGATTTTTACAACTCGGACTATGAATGTCTGTGGATTACTCTCCGACCAAAATGGCTTCCACGAAAAATTTCAAAACTTGCACTTGCGTGTGTATACTTGCCACCGTCGATGAATTCCGAAGCAGTTGAAAGTTTTTATGAATATTGTTGCTATTGTTATGATTCTCTTATTAGCGAGAGTCCAAATACATCAATTATTATTACTGGGGATTTTAATCCCTTAAGTAATGGATTTCAGGAAAGAGTCTTTAAAAATCATTGTAAGTTAAAACAAGTAATCAGAACACCAACCAGAGGTAATGCAATTCTAGACTTAATCCTGACCAATGCACATTCGTTTTATGAAACGTACACCAGTATCTCTGGCACCGATTGGCTGTTCAGACCACAGCGCTATTATAATCGAAAGAACAAGCTCGAGAAAAAGATTACAGTGAGACCCATTAAAGAAACGAGGTTGCGCTTGTTTGAAGACTGTATCGGTCTATAGACGTGGTCAGCGGTTTACGAGGCCTCGTGTATTAACACCAAAGTGAACGCCTTTTTATTGATTACTAATGCAATAGAGTGATAACTGTTTTCCAACAAAAATTGTCAAGGTCCATAAAGATGACAAACCCTTTATGACTGGGAGGAATAAAAAAATGATATCTAACAGAAATAAAATGTACCAACGTGGGAGAATGGAAGAATACAGATCGCTTCGTAATAAAATTACCTCAGAAATTCGGAAAGAGGAGCAGAAATATTACAGTGAAAAAATCAAACCTGCTCGTTGTTCCAATTCAAAGCAGTGGTGGAAAAATATAAAAAACATTACTGGACAGAGTAAACAGGAATTTATTCTAAATAGCCCACAGTCTGATACCCCACTAAATTCAAAAGACACAGCTAATCTGATGAACGAATATTTTACTAGTCTTACTAGTAATTACTCGGAAGTACATGATAGCTGGTTTAATGTTGGAATGGAAGAACAACTACCGAACATCACCGCAGATAGTGTACCAAATAAGTTAAGTAAACTTAACCCGAATAAAGCAAGCGGTCCGTTCGACCCGAATGTAAAGATAATAAAAACATTCGCAAAATACTTCGCCGAGCCGTTATGTTACATCTTTAACGAATCATTTACTTGCAGAGTATTCCCAGATATTTGGAAAATTTCGAGGGTGTGTGGGATTCCTAAAAGTAAACCCTGCTCTAGGGTAGACCTTTTAAGACCTATTTCATTAACGAGTACATTATCAAAGGTACAAGAATCATACGGTAATGATTGGATTTATGAGGATGTTTATGATAAAATCAGTAGCAGTCAATTTGGCGGTCTGCCTGGAACATCTACAATACATGCGTTGATTTATTTGTTACATAAATGGCATATGGCAATGGAAAGACCCCAAAGAATTGTTCGTATTACGTTTCTTGATTTTCGAAAGGCATTTGACTTGATCAATCATAATGTGCTGCTAGAAAATTTTATGCAAATCGGCGTTCGTCCGGCTGTGGTTGGTTGGTTTGCATCATATCTTTATAACAGATCACAAGTAACGTCTTTCCATGGAGAACAGTCTGACTGTAAAAGAATCAAGAGAGGCGTTCCACAAGGGAGTAAGTTGGGCCCTATTGCGTTTATAATAAAAATAAACCAATTACCAACGTCTATTATACCCAATAACCAAGATAAAATATGTAATGCCGCAGAAGACCAGGACGTAGCGATGTTTATGGATGATACAACATTATCGGAAGTAATCAATGTCAGTGACCATTTAGGTGGCATCCCAATCGGTAATACTCAAATGAACGTAGAGAAGGTGGTACAGTTTGCAAAGGACGAAGGAATGGAACTAAACTATAAAAAGTGTATGGAGATGATTATTGACTTTAGGAAAAATATAACCCCTATACCCCCAATTTATGTTGGTGGTCATAATGTTTCTCGAACGAAGTCATATAAGTTACTGGGAATATGGTTAGATTGCGATCTTAAATGGAAAACTAATACGGAATATATTACAAAGAAAGCGGCCAAGCGTCTGTATTTATTAAAGATCTTGAAGAGTTATGGTGCCCCCATGGATGAGTTGTTAGCATTTTACTGTTCAGTAATTCGTCCTATTTTAGAATATGGTGCAGAGATTTGGAACGGAGGTCTAACCCAAGAGCAGAAAAAGAGCATTGAACGAATTCAAAAACGAGTACTTAGAATATTTTACCCAAACCTAGACTACGACCAAGCAATAACTGAGACAAAATTACAAACTTTGGAAGAACGTAGGGACAAATTATGTGTATCTCTAATTAAAAAATGCTGGAACCAAACCATAAACTTTATAGCCTCTTACCAAAGAAACTAAAATACATTAGGCAAAAAGAAACAAGAACTAACAGTCAGAAACACAGTCCTTTAGTTTACTGTATATACTTATATAATTCTAGATTAGTTGATTAGGATCATCATTTTTAAAATTTTATTAGTTAATGTACAAATAGGCAGGGATGCCGGAAGTTGCTGGGGGCAAGGGGTGCAATTGGTTAACAAGAGGGCATATTCCTTAACAAAAGGGCACTAATGAAAATGAAAGGGCATCTAAAAATTATTTTTGGCGACCTCCCCCCCACGTCAGTGTACCATTTTAGGGGTAAAAAAAAATTTCCGGACATACCACAATTTTTCCTAAATACGAAAAAAATTTTCCGTACATACCGAAAATTTTTCTAGAAAATGTTATTTTTTCCGGAAATTAAAACATTTTTCCGGAAATAACATAGATTGAATTTTTCAAAAATGCCCTTTGCGCAAAAAATGCAATTTTTAATGAAACATTTTCACGCAAAAAGGGCACTTCGTGCACCCGTTGCACCCGTATTCTGCACCCGTAGTGCACCCGTAAAGTTGTGAAGACAAAAGGCAACGGGTGCAACTGCACCCGCTGCACCCGTGGTTCCGGCATCCCTGCAAATAGCATTAGTAGTTTTTATACATATTGTAAATAGATATAGATTAGTAAAACTTTAATTTTAATGAATGACATGTAAATATATAGAATATATACCTTTTTATACCCAAATTTGTAAACACATTGTAAATTAGCGTAACTACTACTAAATGTGTTAATAAACCATTACCATTATAAAAATAAATGGGACAATTACCATTACCATTATAAAAATAAATGGGACAAATTCTGTCAATTTTGCGGGAAATTATGTCAATTTTGTGATGTTTGGGAAAATTTGTTTGATGTTCCGAAAAATTTTGGTATGTCCGAAAAATTTTTGTGCCCCTAAAATGGTACACTGACCAAAATTTTTTTGGCGACGGGGGGGGGGAGGGGGGGAAGTCGCCAAAATTAATTGTTATAGAAAAAAATTTTCGGCGCTGGTCGGGCACGATCCAAAAAAGTCGGGCAAATTTTTTTCCGCCCCCCTAATTTTTTCCTTTCGGTACGCCCATGGTAGAGGCAGATCGATTCACGAGGGGATTTGAAGGGATAAATTGAGACGACCAACTAGGATGAACTATATACCTCTACATCAGAGGACCGAGCCTGAACATAGAGTTATTTCAAGCGTTTTTACGGGGAAATTACGAACATGGCAGTTTTGCATGGCAGAAAATGAAAGAAGTTGAATAAAATGGCAGTGCAGACAGTTTTTGCCCAGAGCATGCCCGTTTGTAGGTTAGGGTTGCTCAATAATTGTGTCATTGCCTTTATGAGGTCACAGATGATAGATAATAGCGAGCTTAAGCAAGTGACGTTTTTGACAACACGGATGTCGACCGGAAGTAAAGTTGACGTTTTTCACCAATCACAGCCCTTGACCCAGACTTCTGACGTTACTCATGCCGTTCGTGTTGTCAAAAACGTCACTTGCTTAAGCTCACTAATACCAGATGAATCACTCAGCCAAAATTGTGTTCCGCGAATTTTTATGAGCACGCGTTGGCCGCCATTTTGGCAGTAAACAGTAAGCGCCATTTTGGCAGTAAGTGTCGCACGCGTTTCTGGTGTGATAGCCTCGCGAAAATCGCGGACACGAAAATCATAGGGATAGGTATAGAGTGATTCATCTGGTATAATCTCTCCTTAAGTATTTACAAATAACTTACATGAAGTTTCCTGAATAAAAGTGAGCGCGCGCGGTGTGATGGGAAGATTGAAATTTCATCTGTGATGAGGTAATCAATGGGAACTTAACCAATCAAAGCCAGCTCAGTGATCAAAGCTCACCCCGCGCCCTATGAATTTTGTGACTTGGCGGTTTCATCATTGTGAGTAAATCGGTTCAACTGTCGCGAAAAATTTATACTATAAAATATTCAAATTGTGATTGAAAACCTTTCAGGTTAGTCAGTTTTATACATTGAATTAATAAGTTATATTTTGTATTGACCTGTATTTATTTTGCTGTTAGGAAAATTATGATTATGTTTCTATATTTTTGACAATTTTGGACAAATTTATGTTCTATGTTTGACTGGGCTGGTTGGTTGTAAAGCCGGTTGAGTTAGCTATATTACCTGGTTTATTTTAAAAACGGCCTACCATATTATAAAGAGTTGAAAAGTTTTACAGTTTCTTGGTTGATATTAGCGGGAATGAGTATAGAGTTTATTTGTGTTTTGAAAATGAACCAAGATGGCGGTCTATTGATTATTGCAAACCACAAGATTTCCGTTTGGAATCCAAGATTTCCGTTGGCATCCAAGTATTAAAATTTTATGTGCTCGCTGAACATAAGTTTGCTCTTAATGATAGTATTTTATTTAACGCCCATCGACACGATACGACTAGTTGTATTTGATTCTTATCCTGGCGTATCTATTCGAGTAAATGCATGTAACTTTATTTTTAAGCCCCGTTTATTTATTTATTTATTTATTTATTTATTTAATTACTTCGCCATTATCATGCATTCATGGCAGGGTCACCACAACAGTATTATATGTTACCAATTACTGTGGGCCAATACTGTTGGCCCGTTTTATACACTGACGCCCAATTTTTGGTACGGCACAGATAAAATTGGTACCTGTACCACTTTTTTGGTTCTTGGACTACCTATTTAGATAGTCCAAGAACCAAAAAGTGGTATGGTACCAAAAATTGAGCATAGTGTAAACAGGGCTTAAGCTAAATAGGTAGTCCAAGAACCAAAAAACCAAAAAAACAAAACGGGTACCAATTTTATCCGTGCCGTACCAAAAATTGAGCGTAGTGTAAACAGGGCTTTAGATGTTGCATTGGGCTGTTGCATTTAAAATCTGAACCCCCCCTGTTGAAGACCTCTCTTTTGTAACCCCCTAAAGAATTTAGATGTTTATGAACCCCCTGAAGAATTCCGGACTCCTCAACTGGGGTTTTCGACTACCCTTGAAGAATTCTAGTGAAATCTTCGACAAACCTCGAAGAATTCTGGTGCACATATTAAATGCAATAGATAATTTTTGCCATTTCAAATTTTGCCATGAACTGATGGACAGGAATAGAGGCATTAAATAGCAGTCATTTTCACACGCCAGAGTCGTAAACGACTGGTTGTATTTTGTTTAAATGGGCCTTTATGACGGGAGTTTACAAGTGTGTTGTTTCTATGGCAAATTGGAAACATTACCCTTCTGCAAGTTAACCAGGCAGCTGCTAAATGCTGAAACTGTACTTGCCATTTAAAAAGTCTATGTAAGAAGTCATTGCTAGCAATATCAGTTCCAAATGTCCACCCAATATAATGAGGAAAAAAACACTGGTCAGCAAAATACTCCATATCTTACATATAGTAAAACAAATTCAAAGTGATTGTGAAAACCAACCTTTTATGTAAACCTTAATATATTATATTTGTGGTGTTACTCTGAGTGTATATCCACACCGGGCGAGCTTGAAAAATATAAAATATGCCCGGCGACGGTGGGATTCGAACCTACGACCTTTGGAATACTAGTGTGGATATACACTCAGAGTAACACCACAAATATCATATTCACCTGAGTACACTACACCAACAAAAAAAAAAAAAAAAAAAAAAAAATTCCTTAATATATTGTTTTTGCAAAACCACATTCGCAAAGTGGATGATGATTTTGCATTTCGCAAAAAGCGAATTTACATTCGCAAATTGCGAATAGAGCGAGCCGTTAATTTGAAAAGTGTCATGATTGACATTATTCCAGATGGGTGGGTGCATGTGATAATGTTGACTTTATGTGTGGCAACTTGAGTGTGGAAATGGTATGATTTTTTTGAGATTATGTTCTCTGAGTGTGTCCATAGTTGGAAACTAAACCCACAATCTTTTGTTGTTTGCTGCAACATTGGACTGGGAATTTTCAACTTGGCAATTTTCAACTGGGAATTTTCAACTTTTAAGGGGCTTCGGTGGCGAAGCGGTTAGCGCACTTGCCTTTCACCTCTAAGGTTGCAGGTTCGAATCTCAACGAGGACTTCTCATTGTGACTGGAACCCAGTCCTAATGTGAAAAGAGTAAGTCAACGCTCTGCCGAAAGTCGTGGGTTTTCTCCGGGTACTCCGTGTTTCCTCCCACAGGGAAAGTTGACAGGGTGGGTTAGGCACTTAAGGTCTGGAGGCAGATCATTAATGAGGTATGGACTAATAGCGGCTGCTCAAGCGCCATTTGTAAGCCCAAAGTCTACCTCGGTCTGCTTCACGTCAGTCCGTTTGATCTATCTAATCATAATGTAAAACTTCTGCAATTCAGTGTATGCTGCCATGGAAGTTCAAATATACTATCTACTATCTATCTATCCAATGTGAACAAACTTAGAGGGCATCATCTCATACATATCTTCACCTAACTGACCATACCTCATGTTGGTTTTACAGTTTGTCTTTGAGCTTTTCAAAATAGTTAGGTCATTCTATGCTGTTAGGGCAATTTTGGTTATGGTTAACCATTGAGCAGAAGCATGTTCCCCTATTTAACAAGTAAAATCATCTGGCATTAGACAGAATAAAATAATAAAGTAGGGCAGAGTGTGACTTAATAAGTTAACCCATTAAACTGCAATCAGGTCATTCCAGAAAACATCCATACAGAGGAGATTGGAAGTTAACCCCCTACCCCCTTTGTGTGTCTGAGTACACTTACTATTGTCAGAAACAAATTTTTCTTCTCTCCCCCTCCGGACTAGCCTGCTCACAGACGTTGTAGTTCTTACGCCAAGCGACGAAATACTAGCGTCTGCTTACCCGAGCTGCATATTCAATTCCCTTTGTTTTAGGAGCCAATCATCTGGCAGTGTTCAAAAAAGTTAGAGCCAATTGGAAGCCGCCTTATTGAGAGATTAGCTACAGGGGAAACCCCTTGCACATGCATTGGAATATATTGTTTGGGTTGAAACTTGAAATTTGTTTACTTGCGTGGATATATTTTGGAAACTATAGCGTTGAACTTCACGATGTTCACGTAGAATAATATTGTGATCATCTTCTCGCATGTTCAGCAAACAATCGGTGTATATAAAGTGCTAAAGCAATGCAGTAGGCGAAATTAAAATTTTTGATAACAATGACAAACAATCAATCGGGAAACTGGAGTATATCAGGATATGTCCAAATGTTGCTCTTGATACTTCCTATATGCCATGACTTCGACGAAAACTTCTAAAAGATTAAGCTCTCATTGTCATGTAGAAAAGTATAGCCAAGTTAGAGTATAAACGTTTGGAAGTTTGGGCGAATTGGAAAATTCATCACGGCGCAATTTTAATACAAGTTTCTCGGGTTTGTGTTGTGTTTACAGTACATTCAGAAGTGGTTGCTCAAACAGCAAATTAGTTTACTTTGAAGCTAATATTTCGCTTTCTAAGCCACAGTATTATATAAAATTTTCTGTCTTCCGAGTTCTGTTGTCTTATAAAGATAAACATCCGTCAAAAGTTCAAATTTCAGCAAAATATATTCGGCATTTGATGCTGTCTCGCCTGTCTGGCTTCATACAGTAATATTAAACATGCCAATCCTGTCCGCGTTTTAAATATAACCGAACATCTTTAATATCCAAATCTGACCATTAATGGTGCATTTTATTACCTGGACAAGTATCAGTATCTTTAAATTCAATTTATGTGCAATTTTGACCAAAATTCAACCGACGACTGCTTTCAAAATATATATTTATATTTATTCCGCTCCTAAATCAACTGACGTCACTTTCCAGAATTTGGAAGGTAAATTCTGATTGGTCAACGTAGCGGAATTCAGTTTGGCGCTCGGGTAAGCAGACGGTAGTATTTCGTCGCTTGGCGTAAGAACTACAACGTCTGTGAGCAGGCTAGCTCTCATGATGCTAAATGCCATCCATTCCACATGTTGTAACCAATAATATATCGATGCCTCCAAAATTAGTTATACGAATTTTCGGATGACGTCCGTGTTGGTAAAAACGTCGCTTGCTTAAGCTCACTATTAACATGGTTTGAAAGAGCGATTTTCTTCCATAAAAACTAAAAATTTCCGCTATATGTTTATTTCAAGGGTATTATTCGTGTTTGTTAATTTCCAACTATTTAGTGACCAGAAAATGAGACTAAACAGCAAATTATAAACCATATCTAACCTAAAAAAATCAAATTTGATAAACGTGTGGCAAAATTATTGATACATACCTGTGAAAATACACGATCTTCGATAAGAAAATTGTCGCCTCTCGCTCTATGGATAAGCTAACTTTTCGCGGGAATATACAGCCAATTCAAAAAAGGTTGTACTTTGCAAGTTTTAAACTCTAAAAGTGCAAAGCATAATGGGACCATCATTTGATCAGTTTACAAATCATATGTGGGGCCCATTTCTTAGAGACATGGTAAATATCTCCTTACGAGAACAATTCATTCGATCACAAATCAGTCGCAATATTCAACTACTGAGCTTGAAACTTGTGCTCCCATTAAGCTTTGCGTGCTTAGAGTTTAAGGTTAAAGGTTTAGAGTTTAAGGTTTGCAAAGGACGTTTTTTTTAATTAGCTGTATATCAGTTTACATTATCTAGTAGCAAAGATAATTTTGATTGGTTCGTTATTGACAGGTTGACAATTATTAAAAGTGTGTGTATTTCGAAACATATGAGGATATGACGGCAGACGTTGATTCACCTAGCGCCTGCTTTGCAGGCTGTGGTTCTCATTTCCCATCAATCTAAGCATAAAACTGGTTCGGCACTCAACACCTGTTTTTTTTAATACAATTGTTCGGAAAATTCAAAATCAAAGAATTCGCAATTGCAAGCACTTATAATCTGAATTGTTAAATATAGATTCGCGTATTACTATCCTCAGCTTTACAAATGATTTTTTAAATTCTGGAGGGTTCGCTTGCATTGTGGGTTTCTCTCTAAAATAATCGGTGCTACAGTACATTAATTTTGAAGATACTTTTTTACATTTTATGCCAATTCCTTTTCAGCAGGAATATTTTGTGCAAAACAAAGTACGCCATTTTGAAGCGACGTGTTGCATGGCAACAGAATATAATTCCACTCAATATTATTGCATGCGCTTAAACCGCGCCAATGAGTATTTTTGTATTGATTCGCTCATGTCATTGTGACATATTATTTAGAAATATGGTGTATATATAGAAAATTATTGATTCTGGGCCTAGAAGAGTAGTCTGTAGGAACTTGTAGAGGCTTTTTTATTTAGAGACCGAGTTCACATATTTAGTTATTAAATTATCATGGGTCTCCTGAAAAGGTAGCGTTATATTATATTTTGTTATATAGTTAGTGTCAAAGTTCAATTTTTCTGTTTGCCGACTGGTCAAAACCGTATCACGTGCCGATCCACAAAACGTCATGTTCACTGCATGCTTTGCTGAGGAGGCAACCGATCCACAATGGAACATTTATTGACCGGTCATTAATAAAATGGGTGCAATACGTATGCGTGTCAAACATGAAGTTCCAAAGTTCATTTTTAAACTTATTAAACCTTTACGGCGTTCCATTTATCCAATTTTGTGTTTGAAATTAAGTTCACTCCAATTATTTATACTTTTACACTTATATATACTATATAACAAAACACTTATTTACTGAGACTTCGGGAAAGCAGTGTGTTTTGTGGCCCCTCGACCGCCGTCTCGGGCCCACAATACACACTGTTTCCCTTGGTCTCAGTAAATAAGTGATAAATGTATATTATTTATTTCCCCAAGGTTGCCAAGCAAATATATATGCGGGTGAAGGTTGCCGTCCAGATGTCACAAGATAAAGATCTTTGATTGGTTGGCCGGCTGAAATCCTGACCAATCAGAAAGCTATATTTGTGACGTCGGGACGGCAGCTGTCATCCCACATGCTGCTACATTTACTTTCTGGTGTTGTCCGGTTTTTCCTGTAATGAAACACAACATTTCAAATTGTCACTTGATTATTCCGAAATGTACTAATTCAAACTTTGAACCGTGTCAGCCAGAACGAAAGAGAGGAAATATCGGGAAAATATTTCAAATATTACTCTCACTATACAAACTGGTATTTCGACGATGTATATGCCCAATCTAAATTTGATTTATTGTACATACTTCCAGTCACTGCATGTTTCAGAAAAATGTCTGGGCTCCATACACATCTTTTCAGAACATAATTGCAAATGTTCCAGAACAGAAAATGGCGCCTTGTTACAGTGTAAGCCTGCAAACTGAGAAACAGCTGTGTTTCGGAAATGAATGCTAATTGAAGCGGTAGTGCACATTTCCGAGCCGTTCTAGAAAGATTTGTCGAACTAGGGCGCTTTCCATTTAATGGCGTAAACAGTCAGACCCGAATTATTTTCCCTGTATCAAATATGGAAAGATCTGGACTATATTTCACAAATATCTAGGGGAAATGGACATCATTCTAATGTTATCTAAATTTTCTGGTCAGATAGATACAAATCCCAATTGTTTTGTGTTTCATTCAACAATTTGACCGTTCTGACTTGTTGGCCGTGTTAATGGAAAACGCCCCTAGAATTACACAATAATTGTACAACAGAATTAAAATGCATTATCTATTTATTTACTAACCCAAACAACTTTAAATTTACATGCGAGCCATGTCGCAGCTTTTCCGAAGACCTCTCTTCAAAAAACTTCCACGCGACTGCAAAGCTACCCTTACAAAGTCACTACAATCATATTATTATGTACGTCTCTATGCAAGTCTCGACTAGCATTGAGACTATATAAACCAGCCATTCATTACAAATCAAAGCATGCAGCATATTACATACTGATGCAAATCATGCGCTACAAAAGTTACTACAAATCCTTGAAATACGTTCACTACAAGCATAATTTTGGAAGTCATGCACTACAAGTAGTGAAGCTTCTTATTATATGTTTGTAAATGTCATGGCGATATCTAGTTAGCTAACTTTAAAATTAATACTAAATTTAATTAATTTTAATGACATTATATAATGCGAAATATAAGAACCGTTGGTGTTCGTCAGGAAGATTTGGCTGGTTAGTACAGTGTTACTAGTTTAAAATCCACGATCAGCATTATGTACCGTAAATGATCTTATTAACGCCTGGGCGTTTATTAAGCGCTTCAAAAGATGGGGAGAGTAGTGAGTACTTATTTGAGAGTAGCGATTACTCTTACATAGTTATAGTTCAGTCTAACATTTCTTGAATAACACTTTCTGACAGATGTTATAGTACACCTTTCAGCGGCAAAAAATGTTGGACTTCACATTCATTCAGTTATGGGTTAAGAAATGTTCTTTTAACGTTGTCGTAAATTTCTCCAAATATTTCCTATAAGTATTATTTTTTATCAGCATCGCTCAAATATTTCACTTCTTTCCTTTCCGATCCAGTTCTTGTTTTGCCGACTACGAAAACGATTTGCTGAAAATGTTGATTACCCCTGTGCATCCAACATGCAGATACTTACAGATTATTTGTTTATGAATTCAGATCTAGAAATTTAGATACAGATTATTTATTTATGAATTCTTGTTTTATGCTGATACCCAAAGTACTGTCTCGCTCATACATAGTGCGTGTCTTTGCTTCATCTGTTTCCAGGAAGGCAACCATGTAGGTTTAGAGTTAAAAAAACTATGCTTCTTTTCTTAATCATATTTTTAAAGCTTAGCAGTTAACTGACCACCAGCCAACCATCCATTGAAAACAACCTACGGTTCAAAGTACATAAAACTTATATCTTATAGCCAGAGCCAAAGGGTGTGTTTGATACGGCAAATTAAAGTTCAGACCAGACAAGCGAAGTTTAGCCAAAAACTTGGCCATTTTGGCATCTCATCAAAAACACCGTAAGGTGATTCAGGCATCTCTTATTAAAGATTATTGTTATTGTCATAAAGGAAGTTTAATAGATGATTTTGATAGATTTACTGTAGATTGTTAATTTTTTCTTGTATCGGTTTCCAACTTAGCTTTATAATTGGAGGTAAAATAAGGAAATAATTTCGAAATGGTAAAATGAGATACTATAGGATTCACTCACGATCTGTGTAAGGAATTTAGCGGAGAATGAAAGCAAGTGAAAAGGAATTTACCTTACGTTGGCGTTAAGGTTATACAAGAAAGCACGCAAACCCAAGACGAAGTCTTTCGTAGACATTAAGCCAAGTGTGATGATATATATTTGTACTGACAATATTTTGTTTGTTTATCGATTTGCCTGGATATGAAAATAAGGACCACGAGAATCAAACACACCCCCAACTGGCACTGTTTATGGTTGAACAACTGTTCTCCCTATACTTTCTATGTTGAATGGGCATTAAATTCTACTGAAATAGTGATATATCACGCTAAATGCATTTCTAACGTCTGACTAGGTGGTGTTTATGTGAGTTATGTATAAAGATAGTCCACGCAGTAATAATTGATTTCAGTCTGTTTTTACATGAATAAACTCATGGATGATAAAATATGACTGGATGGGAAACGTAAATCGCGCGTGGTACTTCTTGTTTGTTGATTGATGCAATCAGAAATTAATTTGAAGACCTACTCTAATAAGCAACCTGGATATATTTTGCAGTGAAATCACGAGTTGTTTAGCCATGTTTTTGGAAGTATGATGTTTTTGCACTTTGTGTTTTTCTGTATTCGGTTCTGTCGGCCGAATGAAAAACGTTGTCACGAAATCAACTCACTAAGCGAAAACAACACAGTATAGATGTACACGTTCTGAGTTAAGGCAGTTTTCAACTAGGCGAAATTTTTCGACCGAATAGAAAATTTTCTTTTGTCTTACAAGCACTGAGATATGGAACTAAACGGAAATCTTTTGAATTTGAGCAAATGCATATACTCAAGTTGCTTTTAGTTCAACATGTAAGTGTCCAGTGATTGTTGTAATTCATAATTTCTAATCAAGTATTCAAGTTGATCATCGTTTCACCATCAAGCTTTCTATCCAGTCATTTTATTATTCATGATTAAATCATCTGTCCTATATAAGAACTGCTTAATTTCCTTACGTCACTATAAGCATTAACAATTTGTCCAGTTGATTTAAATAAAAAACGTCATGCATACTCAGCAATGTATGCGTGGGGGACAGTGGGTTAATAGTTCAGTCGCTTAGCTTAAACAAAAGAAACTTCTTCAGAAATTAATGCCTGCATATTGATCCACGATTTGGCCCAAATGCAAAACTATGTTAGAGGAGTATGAAGTTTTAGGCAGCAAAAGTTTGAAGCTGTAGAGATCACACATTTTAATGAAAAAGTTATCCAGATCGTATAAATTATCAACTTTCTGACGTATATGATCCATTGTATTGGTACCTGGACTTATACTAAGACATATGTAAAGATCGCGTTAAACTTGACTTGCAGGGTGTCCCGCTTGTAATAGACCTTTCCCCTTTTAAGTGAAATTTTGATATAGACAAGTCTGGACAAAAATTTCATCACAGCTTGAAAGAGCATCGCAAAATTAGTAATATTCCGAAGTTTCGTTGCAAAATGTTGTAAAATGCGGATAATATAGCCTTTCGAAGTTTGCCGTTTTTCAGTAATTTTGCATTACAAACGGAAAATTGATAATCAGATCATCAAACTGATTATCAATTTCCCATTTGTAATACAAAAGGACTGAAAAACGGCGAACTTCGCAAGGCTATATTATCCTCATCTTACAACATTTCGCAACAAAACTTCGGAATATTACTAATTTTGTTATGCTCTTTCAAGCTGTGATGAAATTTATGTCCAGCCTAGTCTAGATCAAAATTTCACTTAAAAGGGGAAAGGTCTATTCAAACGAACATATTGAACAGCGAAAGTTCCGCTTAATTGATAAATCGTGTGTTTTCCAAAAAGTAAAACAATTATACTTATTTTCGCCATGTAAACCTACAAGAACTTATTATGAAAGTACTATTATAATTTTATTTTGTTGAAGTGTATCGTTTGAGTGGGCCACCTGTTATGAAAAACTCACATAAACACCTTTAAATCAATAAAATTTCCAGTCCAAATCGATCACCGCATGCCTGACATCAGGAACAATCAACACCCACATCCCAATGATGAAGGTTACAGTCAGGGTAATACACATTCCATCCATTGTGACTGCATTCCCATATGTATGTTTCGTTGCCAGTGCACTTAATGTTCCAAAGCAATACTGGAACACTTCCTCTGCCATAGGGGTAGCTTTTCCTCATTACTGCGTTCGCTCCAGTGAAATTCAACTGACGACACACAACACCACCTTCCACCATAGTCCACGGCAGCCCAAGACTACAGGCAGTACCCCAGCCAAAGGAAGGATGGTATATTTCGACTCTTCCTGCAGTTTTGTTGCTTATTGGGTTGACCAATTTGATCTGTAGATCCGAGTAAGCTAGAACAAAAATATCAAATGAAATTTCAACACGAAAAACTGCTTGCGTTCATAACACCCATGCTCGTACCCAGGATCTTTCTAGCAGGTGGCCGTGCGCAGAGGATAAGAGAAAATATTCTGGGCACGAGGTTGCATAACACCTTGTGACTTCGCGAAAATAAATTAATCGCACTTAGTAATTAATTTAAGAGTAAAATAAATAATGACGAAATTAATTGGAGACATTGACATTGTACAATATTGAAAACATTACTCATACCCGGACTATGCTCGGATAAAAACATCATTTTTTAATTGCCACGCTGATTTGTTGACCTATCTGTTATCCGTTTAGGATCAAAAACTGATGCGGATACGGAGCGGATGAACGTAACGAAGCGGATATGGGGATAAATCGCGGAGCGGATATGGGAATTAAACGCGGATATTTAATTAAGATATATGTTTTAATATATTTTTTGAAATAATATATTTTTTCAAACATTTTTTCGAAATAATATTTTTTTGAAATAATTTTTTGAAAATATTTTTTGATTTCATTTTTATATTTGCCGTTTGGTTAATATCCCATGTCGGTTGTTTCAGATTACATTAAAATCGCCGTATAAAACGCTCCCTTAGGACCGATTAACCGTAAGGCTAGGGAAACTATGCATTTTGCGAAGCAAACTCAAGTGATTTGACACTTCGTATTAATTTGATGTGCGAGGGATTCGAATGTTTATCACATCTGAATACATAGAGAATAATACATGGGTGCGCGGACATACCAGATTTATTTCGTCAGATTTATTTCCCTTCGTCGGAAATCAGTAGCCATTCCGTTTGTAATTCTGACCGCTACCCAAGCTGGCACGGATCGTTCGAGTAATTCTATATATTCACGAATTAAAATAACAAACTACACAACAATAATACGCGAAATTCTACCATGTTACATGTGAGCTATAAAAGAACAAACTATCGCAAATACACTGTGTATTTAACAAAGGAGTTTCTATATGGAATTGCCTTGATGAAGAAATTAAAAATGTTAAATCACATTTTTCTTTTAAGAAAACTGCAAAATCAAGTAATGACTTGATGCCTAGTTTATGTAAATATTTCAGGAATATTAATGACAGTATTCTGTAATGTACCAAATATTCCTTAAACATTTTCCATATTTGTTTGTAAATAGTTCGTGTTTTTCATTGCAAATTGTCCTTAGGCCAATGTACATAATCTATTTTTATATTACTGAACAGTAAAACTATAGGGGTCTCGTCTTAAAAGTCCAACAGGATTTCCACAGGTTTCTGTAGCCCGTTTATATACTATTTCAAATATTCAACTTGTAAATATTATTTGTGGGTAAATAAACTAATCAATTACTACTAGCCTGTGTTCAATTTTAAAAGACGTGAAAGATGGCTTCAGTTGACCTGATAAAATACAATGACTGAAGAGTTAAACATACACAATCGTCAGTTAGATGAATTCGAACTAAGATTTTTCTTAAAGAAGCGGCAGCAAGGCATGAACATCCCACGTGAAACTGACACCATGCCATTGATATTTTAATTAGAGAGAATGACTAGTAAATTCAGATGATCATGCCAGTAGGTTATAGAAAACAGGTCGAACTTGCTTAAAGTGCGGGAATAATTGACATCAGACGGGTACTGACAATGTAGGACGAAATGTGTGGCTGTTCTCTGCATCATTT
>CACRXK020008579.1:8798-20577 GCA_902702795.2 Paramuricea clavata | reverse complement strand
TTTGATGAAATGCCCTTACTTGACAGGGATCGCCGGATAAGAGACAGGCCATCAGCTTCAGTTGTTTCCCCAGCGGGTGTTCTTTTTCTCGCTTGAAAGGAAGAGACACATTGCTCTTGTGTTTCGGTAGAAGGATTGGTTGTTGGATCAACAACCTTGTCAACATAGGGTACCATGGCTGGGTTGGCCAATTTGGCACAATTAGGATTGCTTGTGTCTGAGCTGTATCCAGTTTTTGCAATACTTGTGGTATAATGCTGAAAGGTGGAAAGGCATAAAAGAATATATTATTCCAGTCCAAAGTAAAGGCATCAATAGCCCATGCTTGAGGGTCAGGATGCCATGAAACGAATGGTGTCATTTGGTAGTTAAGTCTGGAAGCAAACATGTCCACTTCAGGGGTACCAAAGTGTGCTGTTAGCTTTGGAAATATGTTAGCATCCAGTTTCCATTCTGTAGAATTATCAAACACCCTGGAGGCCTTGTCGGCAACAACATTAAGTTTCCCAGGAATATGGCTGGCAGTGAGCCAAATATTCCTGGTCATGCACCATGCCCATACTTCTCTGGCCATGTCATTGCATAAAAAAGAGCCAGAGCCCCCCATATTGTTAATGTAGGCAACATCAGTTGTATTATCTGTCATGACTTTGACATGGGCATTTGATATTTCCCTACAAAGTGATTGCAGACCAAACAGAACAGCTCGTAATTCTAGGTAATTTATATGGTGGTCTTTCTCTACTGTAGACCATTCACCCCCTGTAGTTACATTAGCCATGTTAGCCCCCCATCCTTTGGTGGAGGCATCAGTGTAAAGCACATGGCCAATTTTCCCATGATCCAGCCGCTTTGTGAACAAGCGTGCATTTTCTACCCACCATAACATATCTTGGTGTGCTTTAGGGGAGAGGGTCATGTGCTTATCAAAGTCGCCTTGGTTTACTTTAAGTGCAGCTGTCTTTTCCCTATCAATTTGACGATAAAACAATGTCCCATATTCCACCCCTGGGCAGCATGCTACCATCATGCCAATCATCTGTGCCACTGCTCTTATACTACACATGTTTTGTTTAAGAACAGAAATAATAACCCCATATAGTTTATTGTGTTTTTCTTCCGAAATAGATATTGTCATCTCAATTGAATTCAACACAAACCCTAGGTGTTGAATGATTTGTGTTGGTGTGATCACAGATTTATCATCATGGGTTAGGAATCCCAATTCATGAAAACACTGCAAGGTGTCATCGACATTCAGTTGACATTCTGAATTAGAATACCCTACTAAGAAGGAATCATCAATGTAACCACTTGAAATGTGCCCCTTCCCCCTAAGATGGGAGAAAACAGGTTTCATAAGCTTTGTAAACAGGCGTGGGGCTGATGACAATCCTTGGGCCAAACAGGTGAATTGATATAGTCTCCCCTTCCATGTAAACTTGAGAATTTTTGATGTTGCTTAGCAACAGGTACTAAGTAATAAGCATCCTTCAGGTCGATAGATGCCATGTAACACCCAGGACGCATGAGTTGGGTGCATGTATGGATGGACTCCATTTTAAAATGGTGATGCATCACAAATTTGTTAAGCTCTCTAAGGTTCAATATCATTCGAAACGACCCATCT
Source organism: Paramuricea clavata (assembly GCA_902702795.2). Taxonomy (NCBI): domain Eukaryota; kingdom Metazoa; phylum Cnidaria; class Anthozoa; order Malacalcyonacea; family Plexauridae; genus Paramuricea; species Paramuricea clavata. The sequence goes on along the minus strand of CACRXK020008579.1, from coordinate 18,947 downwards.
TTCTTTGGTCGAAGAAAGATATTAGATATGAATTCCCCCTGTTCATGAGAGCTTTCAATGATAAAGCCCTTTTTTAGGAATTTTTGTATTTGCGAATCAACCTGTTCGGTCTCTTGTGTGCTCATTTTTATAGGTTTAGGTATTACAAGCTGTACCGGGTTGACCATAAACTCTATCAGGTACCCAGTAACAGCAGAGAGAATTACATAATCACTAGTAAGCTCTTTCCATTTCTCTACGAAATGTTGTATGCGGCCTGCAACTGAACAGCCCCCCTTTGTCTGAGGTAGAGAACTGGGCAAATTTTGCTTACTATAATAATTAGTACTTACACTTTGATTGGTGGGGTTTATTTCTGTGTCACAGATTTCTCCCCTGTCCTGAATGTGTCTGTTCGTCTCCGGTGCTGAAATTTTCCCCGGGGTCGGCCCTGAGACTGGCCGCCCCGTCGTTGGAATAAAAAATGAGCATTGGAGGTATTTGAGGTGCCTGGGCGAGGAGCAAATGTGTGTTTCCGCTTCTGGCTTGTCAACTGCTGGGCAGCCTTTTTACTTTCTTTCACCGTCTTTAGCCGTTCAGTCAAATCATCACCGAACAACTCGGCTGCAACAGGTTCTTTGCTGCTGCAGATTGCCTTGTAATTTTCATCAAGGTCTGCTTTGAACAAGTCTCTACGACACATGTTCAAATCATGATTGGCTGATGCAATAAGGAGGACAGAGGTTGACAACCCTTCCCAGAGTTCCTCTGGAGGTAGCACAGGTACTTTAGGGTCTTTACCCAAAGATTCACCAACTATCCCAGCAAATCGGGATATTGGAATGAGGCCTTTTATTAAGGCCTCTTGCAATTTTTGCAGCCTGGCATCCATGCTACGCGTTGGTTTCCTTGCGATGTCCCAAATCTCGGGGTTCACTTTAGTAACACGTAAGAGGTTGCAGTTTTCTGGTCTTTTCACACTTTCTTTCCGTTTGGCTAATGCCTGCTCGTTCAGTCCCGAAGCTAAAATATTGTTAAGGATGGTGGAAATTTTTTCCGGTAATGCGTGGTCTGTAGGTTCACTTTCAGTCACTTCGTGGACAAGGTCGTCTACCAGCGCACCGTTTTGGCTGGCAGGGAGCGAGTCAGTTGCTTCGTCATTCAGAAGGTCATCCTCGATTTCCCCTTCAGAAACACTAGCGCCGTCCTGTTGTTGCGCAGTATCATAAGCACCTTTGAGTTCTTTCACTACTGGAGCAAAGGAGTTGATTATCTCAGCGAGTTGAGTAACTTTATGACTGAGCTCCTCTAGAGTGACTTTGGCGCCATTTTCAGCCTCGGTGACAACATCACTGCTGATGGCGTGAACGGGTTTTATTACACTGGCAGCGCCAGCTTTCCCCGTTTTTCCCGACGTACGGGCCCGTTTTGCTCTCGGTTGCTCAATTTCTGTGAGTTCCCCTGATGTTCTCGGCTGCGCCGAGTCAGGGTCTGGCTCTGAAAGAAGTGCAGCTTCGGCTAGCATGTCGTCCAAAACATCATTCGATGCTGCCATGTTTATGAGCGAATAGCTGCAACCACAACAAAGAGTTTGCCTCGCAAACTCGGTGGTTTATTAATTGATGTTTTCCCTTATTACTTATATATTTAAAACAGTTCGTCTTCGCTAGATGTCATTCATTGACTAAGGATTATGTTTATGTATGACCAGACACGCCATGTAATGGCGGAGTGTGCATAGTAGAATGACCAGCTGTGCGCATGCGTAGTATCTCGTGGAATCTCTGCGGTAGATGTTGATAGAATATCAAATCACGAAGTATATACTTTGAATATAATATCACGAAGTTTAAACTTTGAGTTTTCCCGTTCCTTGTCGATGTATATGCTTATTATGCTTTATATAAATATAGGCTTACAATGATTTTCAAGATATTTTAGTGCGAATTATTGCAAAATTTAAGCACAAACAAAATCATATAAACATCACCGTTATAGTCTACCGCGCGTATTTTAACTGACAGCTATTAAAATTCCAGGATAAATTGTTAGTTTTCAAACTTTAAAAGTTATTCACGACATATATATTTCTGTTGTGATGGTTTGTATTGTGCTTTAGTTTGTATATCTAAGTTATCTAACTCATTTTTGTTCAGTTTTGGTATTAAATACGGTTTAAAATGTCTTTTGACAGTTTGTTTACGTTTGCTATTTTTAGCAGTTTTCGTGACATAAAACTGGCATTTGAAGGGGAAAGCATAGGTCTCCCGAAAAGGTCTTTTATTTAAAAAAAATTCATACAATTTGCTTTAAAATGCAATGCTTTGACATGCAATGCTTCAATGTACATTAAAACTTCTATATTTTGTATTACATGAAGTACGTGTAACATCACAATAGCGTTGTGTCATTATGTATTATATAATACCTTATTAAATTCTAATAATTTAATTGGCTGTTTATGGTCACGTGATATTGAATAGAAAATTCCATTTCCCAAGAGTGCAATGGAACACGTTCCATTGCACTCTCCGCGAGTGCAATGGAATAAAACGTATAGTACAATTGCACTCTTTGTGTTTTCGATAAATCGCATCCCTCAAAATGCTTCTCATATGAATCTATTAGTCTATTTTGGTATTATATAAAACAAATAATGAATGTTTCTTCGTGCAATGGTAAGAATATTTTCATTCGGTGAAAGATGGAATGTTCCATTCAACTCGGCTGTCGCCTCGTTGAATGGAACATTCCATCTTTCACCTCATGAAAATATTCTTACCATTGCACTCATAAACATTCATTATTTGTATTACATAATGACACAACGCTATTGTGATGTTGCACGTACTTCATGTAATACAAAATATAGAGGTTTTACTGTACATTGAAGCATTGCATGTCAAAGCATTGCATTTTAAAGCAAATTGTATGGATTTTTTTTTAATAAAAGACCTTTTCGGGAGACCTATGGGAAAAGTACAAAACATGGACCCCCAGTCCATGAACCCCTTGTCTGGACCGGGTCCATGGACCCCTCTATGGACCGGGTCCATGGACCCCCCTCCATGGACCGGGTCCACGGATGCGCGATTTCTCAATGACCCCATCTATGAATGAATGTTAACAGGAATTTTGAATACACCTGAAAATAAATAAGATAATAAATAAGAAATAAATAAGAGAAAACAAATTTACTTGCAAGGTCAAAATGTTCTATGCAGTAATTTGTCCCAAATAACACTTATACACTTATACATCCAGCTGGCTAGTGCCTTGCTCACAAAAATGTATTAATCGAAGCAAATCAAATTGCTGATTATGAACAGTGCCTTTAGTAGACCACTTTCATAAGAGACAAATTGAAACACTTTTTTGTATCTTGAAGCAAGAAGGCTAATTAAGATGCACACTCAATGAAAGTGGTTTATTATTTCAACACTTTGCTGGCAGTGGTTTCTTTAATTTCATAGGCTGTGATCATTGACCGGCTTTGCAAGTCAGTATAACACTATTATTATTCACATGGTGCATTGATTTGTCATGATATGTCGTTAGCAAGCCTCGCTTTAGTATGAAAAAAACGCTGGAGTGTAGATGAGGTTTACTGCTAAGAACAAAAGTATGCATTAAAACCACTAAAATATTTTTAAAAATTGAAAACTCGAATCATGTTTAACAGTAATAATGAAATTTGGAAAAATGCGGCACATGGAGCGGGTCCATGGACCCAGTCCATAGAGGGGGTCCAAGGACCCGGTCCATAGAGGGGTCCATGGACCCAGTCCAGACAAGGGGTCCATGCACCGGGGGTCCATGTTTTGTACTTTCCCCATTTGAAGTAAGACTATTTTTCAGGGAGGTCGCGTAATTTTGAAAACGAGTGTATATATAAATTTGCGAGGAATATGCGAATTGAACACTATAATCGAATAGCGATTTTTAGAAACTTCCTCGTACGACAACAATAAAAGTTGAGAAATTTAAATTTATTGTAATTTATATGCACAACACTACCTTTGATGTTTTGATAGCCTGCGAGAGTTTCCACGTTTAATAAAACAAATATTTGAAAGGTAAATTCGATTACAGTATTCATTTCATATTTCTCGCAAACTTGTATACACCTTTATTTAATACGCCCTCTTCCCCACGAACACAAAATAAACGAATTAACTCTATTTTCGTCTAACTATGATTAACACTAAATGGTATATCTGCTATAATAAGAGCTATACCTATACAGGCATACAACTATTTACATGAAACGGCCACATTTGGAGCACGAGTTTCCTCGACAATAGTGGCACAAAATCCCACATGACTGAGCGTGTTCCTAAGATTGAACGCTGTTTATTCAAAACAATAAATAAATAATAGTAATTTCTACCAACCTTAGGTCCAGGATTAGCCCGCGTGCAGGCCCAAGGGAGCAGGCTGAAGGGAACTTGATAGTGGGCCTGCAAGCAAGGCCCGGTATTTTGTACTTTCCGCGTTCGCCCACGAACGCGGCATTCTTATTGGCTGTTTGCTGTTGGATTCTATAATTAGGTCAGTGATTCATCACAAAGGCATAGACAAAGGCTCTCGATAAGCTTAAAAATTCGAAAATTAATCACTTTTTTCGATTACAAATGGAACAAGAACAGACTGTTTATTGTTTACTTGAAGGAAGAGATTTTTTGCTGTTATGCCAATGAGGATTGCTTGTCGTGAGGTGTTGGAATAGCAACATTTATTACGAATGGGGTATAAAACTATAGTATAAACCTTTACTTGAGTTTCATTAATTTCAAACAGACTTGATACGTTATATGTTCCTCAAGAAAATTATCTTTTGGTTGATGTTGAGATGCAGTTGCATGTAAGCCTATTCAAAATACTTTGCGATTTACAAGGCTTCGCTGAGGGAGCAAAAGAGAAGTCGGTATTAAATTGCCGTTTGAAACGAAACGATCTGGACTCTGAACGCTCTCTTCTTTTGTAGAGTTCTCACCAAATGAAATAACTGAAATAAATTTCGTACTTTCCGCCGCCAACAAGAATTGCACACACGATCTGATAAGTGAGACAATTTATTTATAACAATGGGGACAGCGAAGCAACATTATAAATGCTGATGTGGTCGCACGACTTCCCTCACGATTTGAAGTTTGAGACTGGTTTTCTGTTGAAATTCGTCTTAATTTGCCTGTTCCGATTTTAGTTGAAAATAAGCACTTGTAAATTTGGCAATTACTCACTGTGTTGCTTGTTTTTTTGGAGTTTTAACACAGGCATTTACACATTGTTTCTATTTTGAATATTAAAGCAGAGAAAACCCCGCAACATTTTAATGCGAGTTTGTTTGTTAATATTTGGGTGCTGTCATTGGTTCTTTTTTGACAATTGACGCGCGAATGGGGCGTGTTATGAAAAGGGGCGTCTTACAAAATACCGGGCCTTGCTTGCAGGCCCACTATCAGTTCCTTTGGGCCTGCACGCGGGCTAGTCCAGGACATGATTATTCCTTGACCGACCTATTATCCGCAATTCCCGCCAAAACTCTCACGACTGAGTGCAATTCCCGCCAAAACCTTTACGACTGAGTCACATCGATGTTTGTCAGGAAATGAGTCCGCCTTTTACAAATTGCAGCCCGCGGTTTGTAAAACACGGACTCAGTCCGTGTTTTCTCGGTCCAGTCCAGTCCGTGTTTTACAAATTCAGTCCGCGATTTGTAAAACACGGACTCAGTCCGCGTTTTCCCGGTCCAGTCCAGTCCAGTCCGGTCCAGTCCAGTCCAGCCAGTCCGTCTTTTACAACATGCCCATCAGAAGGTATGCTGAAACTATTGCTTTATAAAATATTACTTGTGTAAAATTTATATGTTTTTGTTACTTTCAGCTACTATAAGAAACTTAAAGATAAGATTTAAGTAACCAAAAACTTTATTTCGGGTGTTATTTTATTTATATACTCTGTTTAATTTGGTGGTTAAAAATGGCCGTCCAAATGTTGTCCGAGAGTGTTAGCGCGCACTGCTTCCTGATAAAAAAACAATGATTTCCAAAACCTAAATTATAATTTGTTATTAAGTTATGATGAAAACCTTTGCGTATACAAAATTATAGAGTGAGCAAACATGAGACAGATAGGTTTTGAACCTTTCAAAGTTCGAGGTCGAATTGACAGTTGAAATAGTACCAAACTCCAAGCTGATATGTGCAACTAAATCGTGTATATTTTTGTCAATTTTGTTCGCTGCCTTTGTTAAATTCACTTGCAATGGCTCGACATAAGTTACAACATACAAACTGAGCAGAGCCCATGAAAGAGTTATCCATACCCATACAGTCATTCAGCTTCCTTGCTATTTAGAAATTGTTGCCCATTTTAATAGTTGAAGAAGAATTGCTATTGTATGCGCTTGTTTGCACTTCCTTTCCTAAAAAAAGTCTACAATATTAAGGCTAAATAGCAGAACAATATGACCCAATAATCCATGCAATTAAAAATATCTATCAAATTAACTTCAAAAATCATGATTTGAGGAATTATATCTATTCAGGCAACCCATAATTTAGTGACAGGTCTTGGCAAGGTGAAAGCTGAAAGGAACCCTTAAGATGGGTGTACTACAAAACTATATTGACTGAAGTTTTGGAAACATTTAACTAAATTTTGAAGGATAGACTTGCAAACTGTGATTCAGTATCATGGAATTTTACACTTCTGGAGAAGTTGTGGCTCTGTTAGTGCCATTTCTTTCATTGTTTATATATCTTGCTTTTAAGCATTGCTCGCTTATAAAATCTTTCAATTCCTTAGGGCCTGTTTATATGATCCCGCCTTGATGGGACGGGACGTTTTCATCCTGCCAAGACAGGATACTCGCCTAGTGTTTATATGCATGGACAAAATACATTGCCGGGATGAAACCATTCGGTGCTTGACGTTATATTTTTGTTGCAATAAAGGCATTTACACATGCCCAAAAGGGAAAAATTCATTCCACCTAACCGGGATAAAGTGTTTATATGGGAATTTTTCATCCCGGCTAGGTGGGATGAAGTGTTTTTATATGGGAATTTTTCATCTCGCTTAGGCAGGATCCCGGCATCTGTTGCCGAAATCCCGTCTATGGGGGATAAGTGGCGGGATCATATAAACACTCTTTAGCATTTGTATTACAAGCGGGATCTCGGTAAGATCCCGTCCCGCCTGGCCGGGATCATATAAACAGGCCCCTAATCTCATCCCATGATACTGAATCACAGTTTGTAAGGCCCCATTTACATGAGACCAGGATGAAACCAACCTGGAATGAAAATTGAAATTGCATGCCAACATGTTTACATGAGACCAGTATGAAAATCACAAAATTTTCAATTTATCCCCCTTGCCAGGCAATTTTTTTTTTAGATGACTTTTGTTAGCATGTGTTGTTCACTTGTTCCAATGTCAACATTCATTCCAGTTCATACTGGTCCAAGTCAGTCGACTTGAGACCTCATGTAAACATCTATTATATATAATATAATGACCAAAACGAAATGGTCCCGGTTAATTGACTTCGTTCCAGTCTCATGTGAAATGGACCTAATAAAATCTTTCAAAAGTTGGCTAAATTTTTCCAAAACTTCAGTCAATATAGTTTTGTAGTACACCATTCCCAAGATCTGTCACTAAATTATGGGTTGATTGCCTGAATAGACATAATTCCTCAAATCATGATTCTTGCATGGATTATTGGGTCATATTTTTCTGGTATTTAGCCTTAATATTGTAGACTTTTTTCAGAAAAGGAAGTGCAAACAAGCGCATACAATAGCAATTCTTCTTCAACTAATGGCAACAATTGCTAAATAGCAAGGAAGCTGAATGACTGTATGGGTATGGACTATGGATAGCTCTTTCATGGGCTCTGCTCAGTTTGTATGTTGTAACTTATGTCGAGCCATTGCAAGTGAATTTAACAAAGGCCAGTAAACAAAATTGACAAAAATATACACGATAAAGTTGCACATTTCAGCTTGGAGTTTGGTACTATTTCAACTGTCAATTCGACCTCGAACTTTGAAAGGTTCAAAACCTGTCTGTCTCATATTTGATCACTCTATAATTTTGTCTACGCAAAGGTTTTCATCATAACTTAATAACAAATTATAATTTAGGTTTTGGAAATCATTGGGTTTTTATCAGGAAGCAGTGCTCGCTAACACTCTCTTACAACATTTCGACGGCCATTTTTAAACACCAAATTAAACAGAGTATATAAATAAAATAACACCCGAAATAAAGTTTTTGGTTACTTAAATCTTATCTTTAAGTTTCTTATAATAGCTAAAAGTAACAAAAACATGTAAATTTTACACAAGTAATATTTTATAAAGCAATAGTTTCAGCATACCTTCTGATGGGTCATATACGCGTAGCCATATTTGTTTACAATTAGAACGTCTTACCCCCCGCGAAGCCCGCATCACGGATGGTCCGCTCGATGTATTGGCGTTTCCACGCCCTCTCTCCCTTCGCCCTGCTTTCATCAAATGAGCAAGCATTTATGGAATCTGCACCTGCATACCAAAACGCACTTGACCACAGCAACTTTAATCATGATCTTAACTACACTCAACACGCACCTCAGCAAGCACGCAGAAATAGGCAACGTAATATCATTTGGTTCCACCCACCATTTAGCACGAATGTCAGCACTAATATAGGGCGTAATTTTCTTAAAGTGCCTATGCAACGAAATTTTCACCTCCTTTTTTATCGTTTTTCTAAAAAGTACTGCTGGAGTGATGAAGAATGACGTTTACAGTTTCGTCATATCTCATCTCATTCTCAAGTTATCGCACTTTCTATATTTTGAGTTGTGACGTCACAAGTATGAGTTGAGATAATGGCAATAACAAGAAAGTATGATATCTTGGTGAGTATTAAATAAAATTTAATGAAACTTGGTACACTTAATGGGTGCAACAGAGTCAACAATTTGGCTTATCTATGTGTTTGTTATGGCAACACACTCGTCCCCAGTCCCTTCTCTTCCAATTTCTATATGATCCATTTTCAACGAAATAAATAGCAATTTCTGCAATTTTCGCTTATTACTATAATACGTGTAGGTATTGTGATCAGTTTAAACCGTTATAATATGTAAACATCCTCTTGCAAGAGATCCACGGGAGGAAAGTTGTGAAAGGAAGAGAAGAGACTGGGGACTAGTGTGTTGCCATGACAACCACATGACCTACCAAAAATATTCATATGAGTGCACCCACTAAGTGCACCAAGTTTCATTGAATTTTATTAAATACTCACCAAGATATCATACTTTCTTGTTATTGCCATTATCTCAACTCATACTTGTGACGTCACAACTCAAAATATAGAAAGCGTGATAACTTGAGAACGAGATAAGATATGACGAAACTGTAAACGTCATTCTTCATCATTCCAGCAGTACTTTTTAGAAAAACAATAAAAAATGAGGTGAAAAATTCGTTGCATAGGCACTTTAACCTTATCGACAAGCACTTTCCTTCGCACCACAAGCTACATAAGATCTTTAACAGAAATACAGTAAAAGTGAGTTATAGCTGCATGAGCAATGTTATATATAATTTTAAACTTTTATCAAATCCCGTTGGAAGTACAGTTAACTATGATTGCTATTAAACCTTCGCTCATCCTCCAATGTTAATTTAAACTGAAAGTTCCTCACAGCCTCTGCTAGCCTGCATGGCAGGCGGTACTTAGGAAATACCACCTGCCGCAAAACTGGGTGTAAATGAACTACCGCCCCCACAGGTGGCCCAGGCTCTGTGTGGTTATTTATTTATTTTTTAATTTTATTATATTTTGCATTAAATATGCCTTTAAATTATAAAGTATAACTTACTTAGTTTCCTTTATGTGTTGAGTGTGATTTGGGGGTGGTTTTAGTTTGATATAATATAACATAAAAACATCATGAGAATGCGATATTATATATACACTTTATATATTGTAAAATATTGTAAAAAAATGTCTAAATGCTCTCTGATTCAAAATATTGGCGGACTTACTTGTTTACTGTGTCATCTACTTCACACTCGTCGATTTTCAGGCCATTTCGTTGAACCCGGCCGATATTATCCATCATCTAGTATTACCCACTATCAATAACGCAAAGGTAGGTAG
>CACRXK020008577.1:0-20579 GCA_902702795.2 Paramuricea clavata | reverse complement strand
GGGGGGGGGGGGGGGTGCTAAATCCAGTTCCTTCGGCATTACCTTCTGACGTCGACGCTTTTCTTTTCATCTTCTAGACAGACTCACACACAGGACATTCTAGAAGGGTGAATGATTTTGCCCAATTTAAAGGAGCTTTGCTAACTGCGTCTGCTGATGGAACGTTGCAGGTGAAGATGTTATTTTTCTGTTGCTGTTTCTTATCTTTATGTTGTGAAACATCATGGATTGTGAGGTCCATAACAAACCAGTATAGACCTTTGTATATTTTCACTACAAAATAAGCATAAAAGGGGTGGGAAGACTTTTTAAACTTAAACAAAGAAGTTGAAAACCCTCGTAGGCTTGGGCGGTTTACCGGTTTTTCGTTTTTTTTCGGTTTTATTTTCAAACCGGTTTTTTCGGTTTAGCTTTACAAAAACCGGAAAACCGTCATTACGTAATTGTTTACTGTCATCGCCTGAAACTCGATCATAATTCTCAAAACATGACACCAATTAAACTCAATTACGTGACACTAGATACAAATTCTATTCTTTTTCCATAAAGTCGGTAAGAACTGAAGAGGTATAAGTTTTCAAGTGCGTTCTTGACCCTTTTATTTTAAAACTGAAGTCGTTTTAGGTTACCTTTGCACAATTTTGCGTTTTGTCATGTACGGTTCGTTTGCTTATTACAGAAAAATACCACAATTCCTCCTCATACAGTTGACATACAAATTAAAGGGAAAAAAACGGTTTTTCGGTTTTACCGGTTTAGAACCAGACGATTTTCGGTTTTGATTTTAAGCAAAACCGCCCAAGCCTAAACCCTCGTCCAATAACGATAGTGACAACATATGGATGGTAAAAAGACTGGAGAGGAAACTCGTGATCACATATGATGTTTTCAGCGTACCAATTGCGTCTCAACGTTATCACATCACGGGCAATAGGACAGGTGTAGTGTTGTTAAATAAAAAGTTAGAAATGGTATTGTACTTACCCATGTATTATAATTATGTTTAGAAGATCAGAATATTCATAACTTCTTATTTTGTTTCATAAATAGTTCTTTAATATTCGAAACAAATTCCACATCTACTTTGTCTGCCGCCGCCATGTTTACTCGCCCCAATCTACATACTACACAGCACAAGGAGGGGCGGCAATGCCGTGTAGTATGTAGATTGGGGCGAGTAAACATGGCGGCGGCAGACAAAGTAGATGTGGAATTTGTTTCGAATATTAAAGAACTATTTATGAAACAAAATAAGAAGTTATGAATATTCTGATCTTCTAAACATAATTATAATACATGGGTAAGTACAATACCATTTCTAACTTTTTATTTAACAACACTACACCTGTCCTATTGCCCGTGATCACATCGTCAAATCCACAATAATGGCACATTTAGCAATATTATGGCTAAACATTTTAGTCAAAAAACCTATGAGTATATAACCACGCCATTCCACATCATTTCTACAATGGAATATGTGAATATTAATTGTAGTCATTTTCAAGGACCATTTCAAGCACTAGACGGTGAAATATGCGTCAAAAAGGTCAATTAAATAAACGGTATTCTTTGCGATGTCAATTTTGTTATCTACAAATTAAAGAAAAAACCTAAACCAAGGACGAACAACATTTACCTCGAATAACTTGTCGTGGCAAAGGCAGGTTTCTAAGACAATAAAACCATCTTGAATCTCAATATAGCTTTTTTGAATATGGAAAATATAGTGAAATCGCAGTAAAAGCTTCATTACATATTCGCAATCTATCAAAAAATTCAAATAGGATGATTTATTGGCGTCAACTAGTTTCTTATCCATTTTTAACTATTCATGGTGAAAATAGAAAAAGAAATATGTTTACCTCTTTGGATTTAGTCCTATATATGTGCCACATATGACAAATATTGTGGTCATGAGTTTCATAAAATGTGATGAAACTAAATAACATAATGGCGTAAAGGAAGAAAAGTTGTTGGATGGGGTTGACAATTTTTGGATGGTGTTGGGGTAACATTATTGTTGGGTCCTTTTCACCAAGCCACAATTCCTGTTTATAGTGAATGCGTGTTCTCTTGTGTGTTCAAGTCTCTAACTTGATAAAGTCTTTCACGATTTTTGTTAATTTAATAAAGTCTTTCACGATATTATTTTAAAGATTTATTTTCAACAAGATTTTTATTTTAATTTAATACTTTTATTTTAAGATTTTTATTTTCGGAAATGCAACGCGTGATTGCATTCAATGAAGTATATAGCCAGAACGGCAGAAGTGCATCATGCTTTTACATTCGGATTGCGGAGGAGAGTAAAGTCAACACACGATTGGTAAATTTCTTCAACTTTACCTGTCCTTAGCCTCCTCCGCAGGCCTCTCGTGGTCCTCCCATGGGTTGCTTGAATTCACTTCGAGTTTTTTGCCCGCAACCAATGTCTTCCCACCAATGGGCAAAGATTCATGGAAGACAACTAGAAAATTTCAATATTTTGTTGCAGGTGCATGAGCCGTCCACATCATCACCATCAAGATTAATCTTGGATCAGAGGAAAGCAGAAATAACCAGAGTGAGTATTTGTAAGAAATGTTAACGTAATAAGTTCTATGACATTACTCAATGGTTATTTTAAAACTTAAGATTGCTGTTGAATATGTTAGCGCACTTGATGGTGAACCGGTCATGTACATTTTTGCATAAGCGTACATTTCATCGAGTTTCATAACCAGAGTTGTATTGCATATATGATATATCTCCCTGGGCGTTCCTGAAATTTGTATTCTACAGACTATGTCCTGCATGTAAGCACAATGAACCAGGATTAAGAACTTCATATTAATCTTCTTTAGCTGTCCACCTGTGAAGATATTTTGGCATCCGCTTCAAGCGATGGAAATATTTGTCTATGGAAATTAAAATAATATAGACAAATATATTATAAGTTAAGAAAAGATTACATATATTTTGTTGTATTAATAATTTATTGTTGTTAATAGTCGTGTTTATTCTGATAATATTAAAGATATGCCTATGCCTGGCTATGCTTGAATAGTCAGCATTTTTATACAAATAGATTCATTTGTTTTATATATACTGTTCCAACCCTAGGAGAAATCTATTCTAATCACTGGAGCATCAGCATTACCATTATACACATGCATAGCCTCGACCTCACTCTTTGATTTCTTTTGAATTTCATCCAGTCTTATATGTAGTCTTTGTTTGCTTTTTTTCTATGTCTCGTATTTGCGATGAAAAGCATCCAAAATCGTTTTGGCGTGTTTGCTAGTTTAATTTAAACAGTTAACTTCCTTTTTAAATACACCTGCCAAACATAAAAATAGTATAAAATTGACAATTATTAATTATTATATAAAATGCATAAGCCGCAAAATTGAACTTCAGACGTCATTTTCACTTTGGTGCACCGTCTAAAATCTCTTCATATTAGAATTATTTTATATTACAGATAAACCACTAAACATACTTTTTTGTCTACCGATTGCGAAACGTGTCAAAAATTAAAGATTTCGAATGTATAGTCATAACCACGGTAACTCGTCAGTTTTGAGCGCGTATTACATAATAAAATATCTGTACAGTCATGTCTGGACTTGTTTCGGGCATGTTTCTAACTATTCCATTCCCAGTCATATACATAGTCGTAACTCATAGGATAATATCATAATAGTTCAGTAAGACGAAAGACATTAAAGCTCAGTACGTTTAGTCGTACACTTTAGAATTTCACAAAGGATTTTACACAAGTGATCAACAATCCAACATTGAGTTGCAAGGATGGTAAAGATACACAACGTACGACTAATTGTTGAGAATCAATCTGGAATGACTATGCAGTATACCTCAGATTGGTTTGACAGTGGTAGACTTGCTGATACCTTCAGTTGGCCAAAAACAGTGGAGAATGGAGGCACACTAGATGTCTTATGTTATGAAAAAGATTGGTCACTGGCAGCTTGTAGTGGTACTGTTGACTATATAATGAATGATACAGAAGTCACATTTGGATTCAGCAACCCTGACGTGGGCACAAACAAGCTCGGAGTTGGCACATCAGGCAAAGCTGTCTGGGATAATATGACGAATCATGATTACTCGCCATTCGAAGTTGATATCCTCATTGGTGTTATACCATTAAGGTGCCAATGCCAATGTACAGGGGGGACAACTAACTTGGCTACTGTCAAAATCATACGTGTAGACTAGCCCATATACGAACATATTCGTCTGTTCGAGAAAATTAAGGAACGTACTGTTTAAATTGATTTTTATTAAAATAAGGCGCCTTCTCAAGGCGTTTTATTTCAAAACAATCATTATAGTTGGTCTGATGAGTGGTGATGATTCTGTAATCGGTCGCAATATAATCATTTTAATATTGATTCAAATTGACATATTAGGGCCATTTATACGGAACAAAATAAGTCGCGACTTACATAAGACACGTCTTATATAAGCGGAGTTATGGAATAAACGGTTCTCTACGGCTTCAGTCTTATTTACTTGCTATAGCTATAATGTTGTTTTGGTTGTTTTTGTTTTACGTTGTTTCAAGTTTCGGACATGTACAGTTAGACTTTTTAACAGCTAAAAATCCTGTTCTTATTTAAGTCGCGTCTTATCCAAGACGCGTCTTAAATAAGAATTTTGTACCTTTTATATGACAAACTCGCGTCTTATTTAAGTCGCGTCTTATGTAAGTCGCGACTTATTTTAATTGTTCCGTATAAACAGCCCTATTGTCTTATTTTAAGGTCCATCTCTTGGGTTTTCAGCAGACAATTCCTACCAGGTGCTACCTACCGGCTTTACATCATATTGTGTTGCGTAATTACAATAAACATGGGCTTGATCATGAACACTGGGACGTAGCGAAGCTTTGAACTTCAATGTTAAACATTTACCTGAAGTGTAATAATTATAAAAGAGCTTTTTCTGATTGATTTCCACTGTCATACCAAGTTTGCGAAGAAAGGGTGGGGTCTGGGCCGGGGTCCTCCCCAGAAATTTTTTACATTTTTGAAGCTCCAGGACTACATTTCTGCAGGCGTTTTGTAAAGCAAATTCGCAAACGAATTGGATCTAAATGACTGTATTTTACAAAAATGGTTATCATTTCACAAAAAGAACGACTTTATTATGCACATTTTACCTGAAAATGTCAAAATTTAAACTTGAATTTTACCTGATTTTACCTGTGTTCAACAGCTAAGACTTCAGATACGGGTAAATGCGGGATAGAATTTTTTTGCGCGAAGGCAGTTGGGTCAATCGAGCAAAACATATAAACACTGAAACGTTTCGGTTGTCCAGCGTCCCTGTTTGCACCAACTGACCAAAAAGGGGCGACTGAATAGGCGATTGAAACTTTGGTCGGCCTTTGTCTTTGAACGAAGAAAACAGCCGTAGTCTGTATCAGGCAGGCACGTAATTTATGTTAATTAATGAACTGTAGTTCATTGAGTCAGTTTTGTGTAGAAAGTTGCGATACAACTACCTGAAAGATATGAGCAGAACGTTGGCGTTTCGAGTGAAGACCCTTCGTCGAGAAGTTAATAGTGTTCTATACTGTTCTGTTATCATCTCTACCTACACTGACACCAACCATTCAAGATTTTGTTTGATGTACCATGGTGAATATATCATTTGCCCCAAACTATCAAACTTAGGCCCTGTTCACATGAACCCGGGACAGCGTTATGTCTCGGGGCAAGCAATTGTCGCGGGACAAAAATTGTCTCGGCTCCTTAGTAAAAGAATAGTGCTGTTCACATGATATTTGACTTGTCCCGGGACAAGAATTGACCCGAGTGCCTCGCCTCTGTAGACTGGGACACTCGCCTAGCCGGGACAACTTTTCCTCATGTGAACACTTTGCCCCGGGGCAACTTTGTCCCGGGATAATTATTTTTTTTGTAAAACGATCAAAATCGCGGCTAAAATTACATTTAGAGCACGTTGGACCCCGCAAAACTTGTTATTTGATTGAAGATATCATTAGAAATCTATAAGTGATGATTCTAATAATATTAAAATAAAATTGTCGCTAATATCATGTTTGAAACCATGCAAGAAGTGTAGTATGTTACTCAAAGAATTTGATCTGGTCAATCAGAAACAATGAATTGAGGACATTTTATTACGGCTGATAATCAACTACGATCTATTTGTGAATATCATAACATAAAATACGACTTGCGTTTATCAGAATGTTTTTTATTTAGCAATATTGCACCGTTTCACGTTGGCGGGAAAAATTTATGATTCCCGCGTAATGTATTTATAGCCATGACCCGCGCTAGCTTTGTTCATGTGAACAGACGAATCAGTACCCCGGGTCAATGACTTGTCGCGGGGCAGTTGTTTATCCCGGGATCATGTGAACAGGGCCTTATTTGGCATCTAATTTTAATTTTTAATCTTTAATGAATATATTGTGCTTTGAATTCAGTATATATAGGTGCGCTTATAGTTTCATTCAATAAATGCTAATAAATCGATCCTTTATATTTAAGCTGAAACAAATTGTTAATTAAATGGTACGCGGTTATACAAGAATCATAAATAGGCCTGCCACAAATTAAACACACTTAATTAATAATAAGCTCAGTTCAAATATGGTGGTTATCACTTGTGCCTAAGCTAATTGTGTGATTGCATTTGCATTTAATATAAGTTTGGCCGATGTTTTTGAAAAGAATTAAGTATTAGTGTTAAACATGAAAACGTTTATAGGGTCTCTTTGTACTGCTTATTAAGATTAACTAAAAATTCCATGCATGGTCAATATATTAACTACTTCAGTGAAGTATTGCAAATAAATATCCAACTTAAAAATCAAGTCACATGAAATCAGCTTGGTTTATTCATTCTAACGCTTATAGTTCTACAAGTTTCCTTTGGTTGAGAGTAAATTGCTGCTCAACCCCAACAGCGCAATTTTCCTAAAGTGTGGAAACCATACTCGCTACTTCCGTCAGTATCTCCAAATCGTAACTGTGTTGCAGGTAATGTGTTGAGATCGCTGAGATTTCCGCTATCCTCGCGAAATTCATGAACACCATGGTCGCAGTTACATCTCGGTTGTCCGCCTTCGCAAGTATTCGTCATTCCGCAAGCACATTTCCCGCTGTCGATTTCCGCTCCTCCCCAATAATTCATCCTTATTCCTTGCCGTGATACCCACCAACCATAACCATTACGTAATAGCCAGCTGTAGCAACACTCATACTTTATAAACTGTTCACAGTACTTCGACTGATTCATTATGGCCACAATTTCGTCCGTACTGACTTCATACGTGATATTTCTTCCATAATAAGGCTTTCCGCCGCCATTTCCAGTCACTTCAATCCTGTTTTCACTGTCATGTCCAATCTCGGTAACTCCAACCGCGTCCTTTCCTGTCATATCACAATAAACTGAAAATTCTGGGAAATCTGGCTCTCCAGGATTTATCAGGTAGTGACCATCAGTAAGAGATGGATACTTCGACTTCAGAACCGTGCAGGATATATCTTTAACTAAAGAAAAATAGCAATAAAGTTTAGTTTCCCCATTTGGGAATGAGATTTTCTATAGTTCAAAACCTTTATCATTCTCAAGAAGAATATTACTGGCAATTTGATACAAAGCTTGGGACATCGGCTCGAAACATTGTTCGGTGTACAGTAAATATATCGGCAAGTTAAATTTTATCTCCCTAAGAAAACATTTTGGCCAAATGCGCCTGTTGGCCAAATCTCCCTCCTCCGCCACAGGGAGCCCAAGCGTTGATCTGTGTTAGTGTTCTATGTTTTTCAGTTTATTTATTTTAGTGTCTTTATATTGCCTTTTAATTGAATTATAACACTAAATTACACTAATATGTCATATAATAATAATATTCCTATAGTCGAACATATAATAACAACATATAAGTTGATTTGTATTTGTATGTTTTTCAGTTTATTTAGTTAAGATCTATTATTAGCTTATATAAAAGCACCGCCTTTCGAACCTGACAGCCCGTTCGCAGGCTACACGCGGGATTTGAAATAGGGGACGGCAACAATATAAATACGTGACAAGGGATGAAACTCTTAATGTTTGTCATTGAGTGGACAATAATTATGCAATGAGTGTCGTGTCGAATAACGCCGTCAACCTTTGGGAATCAATGATATAAACAAGGAGACAAACTCGGATACAACTCGAGGTGAGAAGCCAATTTGTGTCGATCGTAACGAATTCAATGTTTAAAATTTAAAATTAAACAATTTAGGTCCAGTCAAGTCGGGGCGTTAATGCTACGAAACGTCGCTATTAAAAACTATAGCAATTTATAAGACTCTAGGGCTTTTATTTCACAAAATGTTTCAATGGCTATGTACTTTAGCCTTAGACATATCATGTAGCCGAATTTCAAGTTAAAATTCGTTTTAACAAGCACATACGGCTTCAAAATAAAACATCGCGGTATTGTAATTTCATCCCTTGCCATATTTCTTATTTCAGTGCGAAATAACGCGTGTAGCCTGCGAACGGGCTGTCAGGTTCGAAAGGTGGTGCTTTAATATAAGCTAATGATAGATTTAAATAAATAAACTGAAAAACAATACAAATACAAATCAACTTATATGTTGTTATTATATGTTCGACTATAGGAATATTATTATTATATGACATATTAGTGTAATTAAGTGTTATAATTCAATTAAAAGGCAATATAAAGACACTAAAATAAATAAACCGAAAAACATAGAACACTTACACAGATCAACGCTTGGGCTCCCTGTGCCTCCGCCATGCAGTTTACGTCTTAATTACTGGTATCCAATATTTTAGTTCGTACATAATCAACCTCTCTTTGCTAACTTGTTTTAAACATTTCCTACAATAAACTTAATCCAATTTTGTTTTGAAATCATCACTGCCTTCGCCTCTATTCATGATATCTGTATTTGAAACATTGAAACATTCCGTTTGAAAATCAACTTGCTTGAATACATGTCAACATGATTGTGAAGGTGATGAACATATATTTCGGCTTAAGGAATTGCTAAAGGTGCATCAATTAAATGCTAGAAAATAGACGGTTCAGAGACAGAGTTGTAACAGCTATTGGATTTAAATACGAATCCCTCGGGAGACAGGAGGGACTGCCGACTAGACATCAAGAAACGAAATACGCGTTGCACTCACAACGCAAAATTCCCATTGGTCGAAATCGATGTGCCTGTCAATCAAATCTGAGACGTAGTAATTACATGCTACAAATAATTTCCAGCTGAATACTTATTTTATAAATAAACATATGACATTAACGGTTCCTATTGAATAGATTTAATTGGACATAAGTATAGTGTTCATGTAAAGGCGGAGCCAACTTGGCAAGGACGAAAAGTGGGCGTATTTCTTTTCTTGATGTGCTGTCGGCAGTCTCCCTTTCCCTTCGTTAGCCCAGGAAGCTAAGGCCGTGGAAAGAAGGACCGCTGAGTGTCTACGATTAAAAATGATAAAAAAGAAATTCACTATCATTTTATGAATGGATATTTTAGTTCTTTCTGCGTTAGGGTCGATTCTGGTTACCGAATAATCAGGATCTTAGCGATCCTGAATATCAAGCTCTATTTTCCAAATAAAGTCTGATCACCATCCACTCGCAATAATGTTTATACTTAGTAGTCCATCAAGATGTCCCAAGAAAATGTCAATTCACACAATAACAACAACAAACTAACTATAAATAAATGCATGTACTAAATATATAATTAATTAATAACTGTGCAATAAAATTTGCGCATGTGTATATTTTTGTGTATGATAAACAAAGTGGTTCGTGTCAGGTTCTCTTTTATAGTCCATCCACCCGCAATTATAGTATCTCGTTTGGGGGGTTTCACGCAGTCGTAGTATTCGCTTTGTGTAACCAATTTTTTGCCTATACCTTTTTGTTCCGAGAATCCTTATTTTAAATAATTGTGATAATTCAATGAAAAAAATATTTACATCTTTTCATCTTCTCACAGAGTTCCCCTTCGAAATTCTCTGGACAATCACATTTAAATGGCTTCACTGGATCCCAAGCTATTGTCCCTCCATTTTGACAATCATAGATGTCTCCACAACTAGACTGGAAAAAAAAGCAAGAAGTTGTCATTTGCACCTCGGTATAGTCCTTTTGCGAATTTGGACGTTCTCACATGAAATCACCGAAATGACAACATAATCTATATTCTGTATGGTGATAAACAATACAAAATATTATTTATTGAAAACAATTCAAGAGTCTTGATTGCCTAAGAGATGACGGTGATATCGTGATATACGCTTTGTAGCTGCCCAAATTTGGAGACATGCATGACCTCACAGTGGAATATTGGTAACAAATATATACACCACGTTTGACATAACTTCGTGGTATATTCTAAAACAATGTAACACACAATGAGGTCACTCTAATTTATGGGGCTTATGCCAAAAGTGCGAAAATACAAAGGGATTCCTTGAAGAAAAGGTTCGCCGACCTTTTTTGTGTATTCCGAGAAATAGATAATAAAGCAATTATTGCATTCGGTTCTCGCAAATCATGAGACCAACAAGTAACAGTGCTATCTACATTACATCATAACACTGGTATCTGTTGGTTAAAACAGCGGTATGAAAATTCATAAGAACTAGGCCTAACACTATTATATAAACAATCGAAGGCTTCACCTCATAGGAAATATTAACAGGGTGAAATGGAATAAGCGTCTAACTGAGCTCTACAATGCAATTTTACTTCGTGATCAGACATGGTTAATTAAACTGGCTGCCATATAGTTTCCTTTAGAAAGCTTTCAACTCGATCATATTGAGCTGAACATAGGGAATTCATCTTAGCTAGCATTCATATCCCCCCATCGAAATACTTACGATTCTCTTTCCGGCTGCTTCGTAAAACGTCCAGTCATTATCTTCGTTGTTTACTTTCCCAAATCTATGGTTGACGCTGCTGTGACTTAACTGACAGTTGATTTCTTCTTCTTTTGATTTCTCCTTGTAATTGTAAGCAACGCAGAAACGTGTTTCCAAACAATTGCTGCTACAATCTAACGATGTGAGCACGCTCGATTCAGAGAGTATGCTCTCTTTCAAACGAGATATACCTGAAAAAAGTAAAGGATTGTTATTTGGAAATTTTTGTCAGCCCGAATAATGAACAGCGACCGAAGCAATAAAGAGCAACACAACAATAAACAAATGCAATCGATTGCACAGCCAGGATTTTATTTTTTGTGGGAAACTTGATAATTTGTGAGCCACAATTCTGCAGCTTCCGGAGCAATGCTTTCTTTGGATAGAATTGAATTCGGGTCTCTGAAACGGCTTTACAACACTGTAGCGACGCATGAAGAAGAGTCTAAAGGTCATAATAAATCACCTTTTAACAGTGTCATATATTGATTTCAGAATAGCTGACAATTTAATTCAGTGTCGCACAGAGCTTTACATTGGAACAAAATTTAGTTAGATTATTTTGTTGAATGCAGGCAAGATACGAAACACCGCCTGTTGACAACCACAAACCTGTTGGGGTTTGGTGGGGTAACAGGATTTAAAAATAATTTTACATGAATTAACTTTTTAAAATCATTTTACATGAATTAACTTTTGAACGTTAGATGTTGTAAATTATGATTCTTAATTTGCATAGCTGTGGAGTTGACAGCCAAGACAACTACATGGATTGAAATTATCCCAGAGTTTCTTAACGGTTATTTCCTGCATTCTGGGCAGGATTTGATTTAGAACATTCTCTGTGGTTAAAAAACCTAACCACCGACAATAATTCTCTCAAACCATGTAACGTAGAATCATAAGACAGTATACAATATTTAAAAAGTTTGCACTTGAAACAGCGAAGAATAATATGTCCTCGCACTCCAATGAATTTTTCAGATTGCTTCGCTTTCCCTGTTTCATCACCGCAGCACGTAAGTGCTAGACTATAGGGGGGTCCTTCACCCTGATTTTTATACTCAATTACTGTAATTGTGGCATTTTTTGGAGCATACACAAGGTAGACCGCGATCAGTCCCTCGGAAGAAATGAGAGACCGTCGACAACACATCAAGAAACGAAATACGCCCACTTTTCGCTCTTGTTAAGTTGGCTCCCCCTTTGCATAAACAATACTTATATCCAATTAAATCTATCCAATAGGAACCGTTAATGTCATGTTTATTTATAAAATCAACAGTCAGTCTGGAAATTATTTATTGCATAATTACAGGTACTAACGTACCAGATTTGATTGACTGGCGTATCGATTTTGACCAATAGGAATTTTGCGTTGAGTGGGCAACGCGTATTTCGTTTCTTGATGTGTTGTCGGCAGTCCTTCCTTTCCTTTCGCATAGCCATAAATCTAAACAAGAATGGCTCACATGCAGTCTACAACAAGGCAAAAAGAAACATTTTTTAATTGAGGTATATGTTTTTGTTTTGTTTTGTTCCGTTCCGTTCGGTTCTGTTGTCCTCTGCTCTGGTCTGCTCTGCTCCGTTCCGCTCTCTCCGCTCCGCTCCAGTCCGCTCCGCTCCACTCCGCTCCGCTCCAATCCACTCCGCGCCGTTCCGTTCTGTTCTGTTTTGTTTTGTAACTGTATGCTTATAGCTTTGGCAGAGAGGTTTTAGAACTGCATATCTTTTACCGCCTCCCTTATTTTTCATAGATCGATACTTTCAACGAATCTAAATCTGCACTATAAAAATATTGGCGGCAGAGACTTGTTTTATAAGCAGTGGAGCCATTTAAATGAGTGAATAGATTATCTATCTCGAGTAAGACTATTATGTATTAATTTGTTCTGGATAACTTTTTCAAAAATGACAGGAATACATGCACACAACAGGGAAGGCAGAACGGGGGAGTTGGCATACTCAATTTATCGGGAATAATTCTTAAAGTTGATATCGTTGTATGGAACAAGTTAGAACACGAGTTTGCC
Source organism: Paramuricea clavata (assembly GCA_902702795.2). Lineage (NCBI taxonomy): Eukaryota > Metazoa > Cnidaria > Anthozoa > Malacalcyonacea > Plexauridae > Paramuricea > Paramuricea clavata. The sequence goes on along the minus strand of CACRXK020008577.1, from coordinate 7,587 downwards.
ATGGAATAAATAGTTTAATTTTACCTCTACTTGTACATGTCGTATACGAAGTACGCATCAACAGCCGAATATGTATTACATGCAATGATCGACTGGTAATATACCAAAAACATTATATTATAAATTAAAATTTTCCAATCAAAAAAGGTCATTTCTATACCATGCAATAATGTGATTTGTTACTGTATTTCACTTGAATTTACGATTTCGCAATGCGCTGCTTGAGATGTTATAGTATCTCACGCGTGACGCGTGGACACAATGCGCTAAAACAATATGGCGTTCGTGACAACGAGACGGAATTTCGTTCTCGACGAAGCAGCGCTTTTTTTGTTCACATTTTTGCTCTAAGTTGATCCAAATGCATAAAACGCGTTATCACATGAATTTGCAAACAAATATTTTGAAATCATATGGGGTTACTTCAGAGCTTTGCTGCGAGCGGTTTTTGGTTGATTTGGAAGGGAAAGCTTATTTTCGGAAGGGAGGTTTATTTGTGAGGTTACTGGGGGCTTAATACGGGATTGCATTATCACATGAAATATGTAAAACTTTAATTTTTGTGCGAGTATTCTGGTATAATGCACAAACTTATGGACTGAAATATCCCAATTATAGTGTCAGGATCTATTGGGAATCTGTTTATATTATCTATAGGCTGCGCAAAAGTCAAAACACATTCTTGAGGCGAAATTCATGCTGCCTGGTTGGGATAGGGTGTTCACTGAATATGCTGAATTTGTTGGCTTTCTTAGCCAGGATTCCGACAATGGAAATTTCGCGCTTAGCCAGAATAGTAGGATAGGACATACTGGCGAATGCAATCCTCTGCCCGGCAAGCTAACATGAACGGGGCGTAATTGTGACCAGTAAGCCATGATGAAGCAAAAACAAGGAAGTTCTTAATATGTCGATAAATTTTGATATCTTTTGAAAATCATTCTAACTCAAAGTCACCCATCTTCCTTCAGTTAAGACTCCGAGACCAATGAATAAGTTCGAGCATTAAAAACAGTGAATACAAGTGTTATTCTCAGGCAAACTAAAGTATTCATGTCTACAAGTATAGCCTGCTTAATGCGCAGGTTAGTCTTCTGACGGCAACACAATGTTGGCGCATTACCCAGAGGACAACTAAATGTCCAAATAGAAGAAAAACGAGATAAAACAGTTGTTGAGGTAATCAATCGAATAAATACTTGGCATAGATTTGAAGGTCCGTACTCCAAATATTGGATGAGTTTGGTTTCCCATTTAACCAAAAAATAAAAAGATTTCCAGTATTAATTTGTGTAACATCCGTGAGCTAGTACTTCCGGCGGGAAAATCTAGTACTTTCAAGTTAGTGCTTCCGTTCGTACCTTGACTTTTTGGATCTAACTTTAAAATGTCTTCGTTTTACTCTGTAGATATTCAGTCGCTTTTTTTGCATGTTTGTATATACATTGATCCAAATAAATTTGTTTAAAAAAAACAGGGACCTCGAGGAGAACTAGACAGCTGTAATTTAATGGAGTTTTACTTAGCATATTTGTGCTTTAAGGACAAAATACTACATCTGGCGACGAAATAAAATGGGAAGTCATGGAAAACTAGAATAATGTGACCCACAAGAGGTATGTAGTCAGTATATTGAGGGGTTGGAATTTTACTTCGAAGCAAATGGCGTGGATGAAGAAGATAAACAACGAGCGATATTATTGAGTGCTTGTGGTAGTGAGCCGTATAAGTTGATTCGTAACTTAACCACGCCAGGAAAACCGTCAGAAAAGGCGTTTGCAGAGCTGGTAGAACTTGTTGTGCAACAGCATCAACACCCAAAACAATGCAAGGATTCAAGTTTATAGGCCCAGTTCCAACCAGGAAAATTTTCCGCAGAAAGAAAATTTTGTGAAATATGATTGGCCGACACAAATTTTCCGTTGGAAAAAATTTTGAAGTTGAAAATTTCTTCTTTTAACAGTGATATTTTCGGAAAATTTTCTGTCCGTGGAAAATTTCCTTGAGTGGAAATGGGCCTTTATACTCGGTTCAGGAAACCTGGTGAGTCAATTGCTTCGTATGAACCTGAATTAAAAAGTCTTTCAGAATATTGTGATTTCAAGAGTACTTTAGAAGAGAAGTTACGTGATCGGTTTGTGTGTGGAATAAGGTAGTGGTCATTATTTATGGGGGTAAATGGGGAAAATAAGGATTGAAAACTTTTTTGACCTCCCTCCAAACTGAAGGCAAACATTTTGTGCTCCCCCCCTCTCTCAAAAATGTAGAAACTTTTCTGACTCCCCTCCCCCCTGTATTGATTGAAAAATTAACAGCATGAAACAGGTGTACGTTGCAGGTAAAGTTAGATATTTGGACAATCTGTTCAATCTAGCTCATGATGTTTTACCATGGTGAATATGATTCAACCATATATGATAAAAAATATATATTATGTGTTACTATTTTGCAATGCAACTTTTGTCCTACCCTAACCCATGGCCCGTCTACATACAGAGAAATAATTTGAACACAGGGCTTGTTTTAAGAACTTGCCTGGGGGGTGGGCATCTACAAAAAGGACCATACTATACTGAGGGTGGAGAGATGACAAATGGTTGTTGCTGACAAAAGTTTGGTGTGGTATGATATGTACTAGTAGGGGGGTCTGGGTGTATTCTCCCCCAGAAATATGTTGTATTTTTCCACCCCTAGGACTGAAATGTGAGCATTTTCTAAACAGATTTTTGGATATACAGTGTCACATTGTGCTTTGATAGACCGAATCTAATCCGTTAAGTACATGCATGGTATGTTTTTGCAAATACCACAACTGGGTCACTCAGGGAGTAGGAAGCTTGTTAAATTTACTTAGTGGGCCTGACTCCCACAAGGCGCTACCATGGTTGGCTCCGAGCAGGGAAATTATAAAAATTTCGAGTCTCTAGATTTTTGGAAACAGCATTTTCAAGGTCTCCTTTACTTCTTTGGCATTATGATTTGTAAGTTTATTATAAGGGTAAACTTCATTTGCCCCCTTCCTCCAATTCCCCCTCCCCCTAAATAATGTCCCCTCCCTAAATGACTTACAGATTCAGCGTAGGTTGTTAGCAGAAAGTTTTCTCGACTTTAAGAAAGCCATGAAAATAGCTACACCAATAGAGACTGCAGTAAAGAATGCACGAGATTTACCACATCAGACGGCCAATGCAAATATAAATACTGAGAAACCTGAAACATTACACCGTGTAATCAACCAAAGACAAGGAAACCAACCATGGACAAAGCCCAGTGGCGCACATTCCAAAAATATCTGGGAGGGGGGTGGGGGTGCCAAATTTTTCGGGACCGACTTTCATGGTTCACTATCCACTTAAACCTGCCTGCCCGCTAGTTTACAAGCTAGTTTAGTTTTAAAGACTACAAACTAAAAATTATTAATGAATGCATTGGAGCCGGGATTGCTGCATTTGTACATGGAATCAGAAAAGGACACATCAAGAAGATTCGGAATGTAGACTATTCCATTTCTGTAAGCATTTTTATTTTTGTTGCTTCTAAGATATAAAAACCTTATAAGTTTAAACCATTTAGATAAACGTTTTAGCAAAATTAGTGAAATACAGTACAGTATGTAGCCGGAATCATCGATTCATTGTTACTGGTTTCATTCTAATATTTCATTGAAAAAAACGCTTCCTAGGCTATATTAGTAAAATTATCCAACACTTATCAAACGTCGTGTTTTTGCCCAACGATCCACAATTTCATCCAGATAAATCGAATCTGTAATGTTACTTTCGCAGCCAAGCATCATCAAACTTCAGTCACTATTCTAAGTCTTATCGTTGCGGCATTATAAAATGTTCTGCCTGATTCGGTAAACCACATTTTTGTAGATTGTACAACATCTACCTATTCTATCTATCGATAGCTACCAGCAACATGGCACAAACCTTAGGTTTCACACATTTATGGTCTGCTTACAAGACCTTGTGAGTATGTACATCATCTAACTGCACCTATACTTAAGTGCTAAGGAATAACCTTACAATCCGCACATAGCCTCAAACGCAACATGTAAATGGACAGATAAACGAAATACACAGTGAACAACATGGACCTGGTATGCAATATCTCACGGCATGGTCCAATTTGCAGGCCCTGTGTGGGTATAAGAAAACCATTGGCTAAATGGAGATACAGGAAAATTACACAGTACAAAATCACAAGCGACTGTGCAGATCTATCAAAAATCCCTAATTTGCAATATCGCGGCATGGTCTGATCAGCTCCTGGGATAAATGTGCATCATCAATCACACTTACTCATGCACGCTATCCAATATTTCTTCATTTTAAAATCAAGTATTTTCTTGATTTAACGACTGCGTGTTCAAGCCAGCCGCTGGGTCAGACAAATGAGACATAATTACAAGATAATGTCAAGTCTCAAAGAACTTTGCACCCGCCAAATGCAGGTCAAATTTCAAAAATCAAAATATACATTGTTCGGCTTTGAAACTCGCTATTTTATTAACCAATGAAGTTATATTAGTCTACATTAATACATGTTTCTTTTTTATCTCTTTAAATTTAGAAAATATGATAAATTATTTATCTTAATTACTTAAATATATCTACTAGTATATCGGATGTTTGGGGACCGAACTGGTTATCTAGTCATATGCATTTTTCAGGACCGATTTTCGACCGATTTTGAAAACCTGGCGGGTGTCACCCCCACATACAGACACACACACACCTAATGTGCGCCCATGTCAAAGCCTAAATGTGGTCGGTGTGAGCGTAAGCATGATCCTCAACAATGTCAATTTCGCGATGCTGAGTGCTTCCTGTGCCACAAGAAAGGACGTACAGCTATATCAATTAAGGTTTTTCCCCGAGCAAAGCGGAAAAGTCGAATACGAGCGCGAAAGGCTGGGAATCGCTAGTAAATGCATTGATTTATTAGCGATTCCCATCAGCCTTTCGCCCTCGTATTCGACTTTTCCACTTTGCTCGGGGAACAACCTTAATTGAAATAGCTGTATTCAGTAGCGAAAAAATGTCAATGCAACACTAAGGCGACTGAATTGAAAAAAAAATCAACGAAACGACAATCCAAACTCAGGAACTAGCAGCAACTATTTAAACATAAAGGATGACGAGATCAAAGAGGAAAACGACAACTATGGGACTTACAGTCTGGGCAAAGCACAAACTGAGCGATATGTTGTTGACATTCTGGTGAGCAATGAAAGTCTAAAGATAGAAGTAGATACTGGTGCTGTTAGTGTAATGAATGAGGATACATATACATTACTGAAGAAAAAACACCCAAAGCTACAGCTGAAGGAATAAAAGGTAAGACTATAATTACCTATGCGGGAGAGCAAGTTTAAGTGTTACGTCAGGTGGAGACTTCGGTGAAGTATGAAGATCAAGAAGGCGTATGGCTAGTACTAGTCATAATGGGGAAGGGCCCTAACTTGATTGGCAAAAATTGGCTGCAAAAGATTAAAATATATTGGAAGAATTTATTTCAGTTAAAAAGGACAAGAATACCTCAGTCAAAGTTAATACGTTACTTGGAAAGTATGAGAAAGTGTTTTATGAAGAGTTACGAACATTTTCTGGTCCCAAAGCCAAAATATATGTGGCTGATGATGCAAGTCCAAAGTATTGCAAGGCAAGATCTGTTCTCTATGCATTGAGGGAAAAAGTAGAAAAGGAGTTAGAAAGATTGCAAAAAGAGGGAAATATAGAAACTGTCCAGTGTGCAATTGGTAATCGTGCCAATCGTCAAGGATGATAAGTCGATAAGAATTTTGGGGATTATAAAGTAACTGTCAACCAAGCTGCAAAGTTAGATAATTACCCGATTCCCAAGGCAGAAGATCTTTTTGCCACTTTAAGGAGAAGAGAAAAATTTATCAAGCCGGACATGAGTCAGGCCTATCAACAAATCTTATTGAAGGATGAATAAAAAATATATACTACAATCAACACACACAAAGGACATTTTCAGTACAATCGATTGGTATACGGAGTGTCCTCGTCTCCTTTGATTTTCCAGTGTACTACGGGAAATCTACTGCAGGGGATTCCTTTTGCGATTGTGCGATTGGATAATATTTTGGTTTCTGGTTTGAATGATGGCAAACAGTTACAAAATGTAGAAGTGGTTCTAAACCGGTTGTCAGAGCATGGATTACGCCTAAAGAAGAAGTAGTGCGCCTTCGTGGTAAACGAGGTGGTGTATTTAGACCAGACGATAAATAGCCAAGGAATAGAACCAATCCAAGAGAAAGTCTTAACCATCCCCGATGCACCGGCACCGACGAATGTGTCTGAAATTCGATCATACTTGGGAATGATCAGCTATTACCAAAATTATTTACCAAAATTATCAACGATTCTGGCACAACTGTACAGCCTGTTGGAGAAATGGAAAAGCTGAAAATGGAGTGAAGAACACCAAGAGACATTTAGAAAATCCAAAAGAGTTATTGATGTATTCACATCTATTGGAGCAGTATGACAAGGAGAAGGAGTTAATACTGGCTTGCGATGCCTCACCATATGGCTTGGGACCTGTTTTGTCACACAAGATAGAACACAACACAGAACAACCAATTGCATTTGCCTGGAGATCACTGTCCGCAGCTGAAAAAGCTATTCTCAACTTGACAAAGAGGCAAAAGCCATCCAGATGCGGAGCTTCAACCATATTTTCAACGACGAGACGATCTGAGTGTTCATGATGACTGTGTACTTTGGGGAAACAGAGTGATTGTTCCACCCAAAGAAGAAAGCAAGTGGATGACAAATTACATGAAACCCACCAAGAATTATGTAGGATGAGAAGTCTAGCAAGAAGCTAGCTACGTGCACAAACGTGCAACAACTGCCAAATAAATAGAAATAATCTTCATATATATATATATATATATATATATATATATATATATATATATATATATATATATATATATATATATATATATATATATATATATATATATATATATATATATATATATATATATATATATATATATATATATATATATATATATATATATATATATAACGCGTTCCAAACTATTTTCAATAATTCCAAGCTACCAAATTCACAAAAAATATCCTTAATTTTGCAGAATTTGACCAATTTTTCTGCACAATTTAACTAAATACATTAAATAACTAGAATTTTCCTCTAATATTGCAAGAGAAATTCGTTTTTGGTAAAAATGTGTAAAAATAATTTATTTCAATTTTGCGGAATAGAAAATTTACTGCTGCTTTTAGTAGTTGTTTTGTACATTTTTGCAAACTTTATATATTTCCACCTTAAAATCAAATAATATTTATAAATTTGGAAGAAAGGTTAATTTCCCTCCTCAAAAATCACAGAATTTTATGTCAACCTTTAAGATTCCCTCAAAATCCCTTATTTATAAAATAGATTTTTACAATCTTCAAAAAATACTGTATAGTGAATATATAGTAAGAGATAAATTCGGTGTCTGAATTTCAGACACTGAAAACGGTTTGAGTTTGTCAAAATCATATATAAATACCAACCATGCAGACTGAGATAAAT
>CACRXK020008576.1:0-15246 GCA_902702795.2 Paramuricea clavata | reverse complement strand
GGAAACCCCCCAGTGAGAATCTATTTTTATAGTCTGCGCGTGCGCAGTAGGAGTTTGGGTGAGTTGCGCATGCGTATTTGCTACCAAAATAATGGCGGTTCGAGTATTTCAAAGCGCGAAAATATCAAACTTTGGAGGGATTTTTCTCCCAATTGTGCACCTGTTTCGCTTGGGGAGCAACGGATTCTGATAAAGTAAGTTTTTATCTATTTATTCATGTGAAAATCACGTAGTTACACGAGGGGTGCAACGGAATTGCATCTTTTGGATGCTCATCCTACGGCCTATAAGGGGTTGTTTACATGATCCCAGTAGCTGTTTACATGATAATTTCATAAAAATACTAGACTATGTCTATTATTTCTATGGATAATTTTGATGTATTGAAATAAATGACTGGGTTTAAACGAAAGTTCAAACGCTGGTTAAAAGAACTCAAATGTTGTCGAGAAATCGATTATACTACAATCTATCACTAGAAAAATAATGCAGTTTTACTAACTGGGACTCATTTCAATACATCAAAATTTTCCCGCCTCATATCTCGTCCGGAAACGCTGGAATTTTTATTAACCGGTACCTTTCTAACCACGGCAGCATGAATATAGCTGTTTTTATATTAAGAGAAGTTCACTGAACATGCGCTATACACTAAGAAATGCAACCATGGTCATGAAAAGGCACTGAAATAAAAATAAAAGGCCTATAGGTTTAGGCTAGTCGTAGAAAGACTCATCTAGCCGCATATATAGGGGACGTAGGAAATGAAAAGATTGAAAACCGTTGTTGTTTTATCTCTACAACGAAACACACACCAAACAGGGCTCAGGGAAGTCACTGGTATTTATTTATGACAACAATACAGATCTCTGGCAGCTCATTTCCATCCCGATGGCCGGTTTTCACTAAGATAAGTGGCTCTTCATCTTATTTTCACTTGAGATTAAACGAATAAATGATCAGAAAGAAACTGCCCGTCTTTTTCAAGAGGTTGGTGTACAATGGTACTAATATACAAATTAATGATGTTTGGGTGTATTAGTGTCGTCTAATCCCACCTTTAACAAGGTTTTTAATGTTGTTTCTTGGGACTAGACAATGCGATGCGTTATCCGGAAACAATTAATTTATGACGTCATAATTAGACTCGAGTTCGTGCGAACATCACATGGCAACCCAAAAACGACAAGCATGCACGACCGCAGAAAGAAGAAAAAAGTTAGCGATTTTTGCCACATTATGCGCTGTAGCTGTTCTTGTCATCATTTTAGTGGTTGTCCTTCTGACAGTGTTAAAATCTGAAAATGATGAAGAAGAGGAACATACATTTGGTAGGTAGTGCGCGCGATCGCTGGTACAAAACCTGCGCTGTTGTCACTAGAAGGTTACGTTACTAACGTATTTTTGTAACGAGCCTGTCTAAACTGCGTTGTTGATTAATATAAGATTAAAACCTTTCATATATATATGCTTGTGACAAACATGAAAGTGTTCTACAGTATAAGCAAATGAGCCGGAACATCGTTCTTTTGTGAACGTGATCGACCTCAGATGCAAACGACGCTGCAAGCCGTGCATAAATAAGAAAAAGAGAAAGCAGCCTTCAAGCATGTATTGTTGCTATACGTGTATAAAGTGGGTAGTTGTAGTTCGACAGACCAAATCTGAACACAGATCTCTTATATTCCAGTTACTGGTCATGATAAGTAATAAGTTGAAAATATAAAAAATATCATCAAAATTTCAAGCCACAATAGTCTTAATTCAACAAATTATTTTAACAATAAGTATTTGCCATAATTATAACTAGGAAGGCAGTTAAAGACCCGGGCAAACTAGGAAACACTGTTGCGGAAACATCTGGAGATCTTGATGTTCCCACAATGTATCCATGCATGTTTACTTGTCAACCCTCGAGAGTATTGTTGCAGAAATAAAATTTCCCTTTTGCGATTAAATGAATTAAATGCAACATCGTTTTCTTTCTCAAATGCAATTTGTCTCACAAACATTATACACCGATTAGCTTATGAGGTTATTTAATTTATTCTACTGGAAATGCTGGTTTATATGACAAATGTTTTCTGGCTAAGTGAACACGGTGTGTTCATAGTTGTATGCCTGGTTGTATAAAACAATATGTGAGATTTTTACACGTACATTTGTATTGTTTTAGTTCGCGTGTTTACAAACCTTGGTAGAGTAGGACATAAAGGGCCTACAGACACAGATGAATATCGCGGGACTGTGCTGGAAAAAGAAGTTGAAGTTGTAGACGGTATTCAACTCTGGAACGTACCATTTTCCGGTGTATGGTACCTAGAGGTCTACGGCGCGTCTGGCGGGGACGGCTTGTATTCAGGTCACAACGGTCGTCTGGAAGGTGGACTAGGAGCAAAGCTGACTGGAAAGTTGAAGCTTGACAAGGGAACAGTGTTCAAGATTTTGGTTGGTCAACAAGGTGAAAGAGATCATTTAACACACTTCCGTGCTGGCTCTGGTGGTGGTGCCACTTTTGTTGTGTCACGTGATGATAAACCAATCATGGTTGCTGGTGGCGGCGGTGGAGGTGGTGTTCCCAAGCTTGGTAAGTGGAGACTTTTATGATAAGCTGCAAGTTGCAAAGCAATCTCTAAACATGGAAACAATAGGCAAGTCTTCGCAGAGATTTAAGTGAAATTTTAGGAAATGGGAACTTCCTTGCTGTGAAAATGCCATAAGTTCATTGTAAAAGCTTAAGAGGCAGTCCGTGTAAAAACCGACCACTCGAATTTCTTAAGATTACAGATTTCCTTCAAACTTTCTGTGTGGAAGAAGTCATTCATAAAATGAACAAAAAACATTGACTTGGAAATTGTAGTCAGTTTTAAAAATTTTTTCGCAATTATTTTCGGACGCGTTCGAAAACAAGTTAAAACGTTAATTACGCAAGTGATATTTGAGCTGTTTTATATCTCACAGTTCATCTCGCGCTTTTATTCTAACTTCTTGAAACTTACATATTTTATTATTGCCTGCCTAGGCATAAACCTAAACTAAAAATTATCCTGATCACTTGAAGCAAACAAAATATTGTGTATTTTTAAAAACGTCTTTCAGACAGCGGATTAAATATTCGTGTTAGTATGCTGGCGGTAAATTATTTTTTCTCAAAAGTGCAACGGTATCAGGTATCCAATCTATTGCAGCTACTGAGTATTATGACACATCTACTAGAATAAATAATAAAATCTTTGGGCAGTGTGTTTTTCGCTTGACAAGCGCGTCATGAATATAGTAAATTTTCGCTAATTCGACTAATTATAAGCTATAATTTGTTAATGCATTCACTTAAATTTTTCGCGTTAAAAACATACAAAACTGTTTGCTGTTTCAAATATGGCTCTTTTTGGATAGAGAGGAAGTTATAAGTATGCCAGCAATTATATATGCTTGAAATTTTACGTTTATCGGTATCATTAAATACTACATGCATGGTATATATAAACAAAAATGTATAAGAAAAGTGCGGGAAAGGATATATGTTTAACGGGAAAGGATATATGTTATACATGTTTAATATTTTCATGTTTTTTAAGAACTGCAATTACATGCTGATCTCGGTTAAGGTCCTGTCACACTATTGCGTATGAGAGAAACGTATGAGTAGCGTAAACCATGCATGTGCATGCATATACGTCCGCATACTCGAAAAATTTTTAACCATGCTTAGCTTGCATGGTTCCCCGATTTTTAAATAGACACCTTACGATTTAGGACAGCAACGGCTACAAATACAATAAATAATTAAAAAGAATTCAATAATTGCAATATATGAAAATTTAGACATTGTCCTCGCTTTGTTTACAACGCCAAATCACAGATTTTCACGTCTTGATACAACGGCTGCATTTCAAGCCGCAACAAGTGCAACTTCAAACTGGCTTCAGCAGAACTCTTCCCAAACATAAAACCCATTAAATTCATACGATTGTATTAAATTCATATACGATTGCTAATATACCACGAATTGTCTTTAGGCCACTATTTGCTGTATATTAGTTTCTCATCCCCGCCCGCATGCTTTTTTAAGAAAATGGCCTTGTTCGCCATTTATATTATTTCCATTTTTGACCATTATTATAAATTTTGTGATGTCTTCAAAGTGAAATTTGAAAGAAAGGCAATTAGAAACGTTCCCAAACCAAATGTTATAGTTAACATACAAAATTTAATAACCAAACTGCAAGTTTTTCCCGCATTACGTACACACTTATTAAATATCCAAACTCAGCTATAAAACTCAGTTATGTTACCGGAAGCCAGGGCCAGGGCCGAAAAACGCCAGACGTTCTGGGTACAAAATTATGAAAACATGCTTTCAGTTGCACTTACTGATTTTGTGCTGTTTTCCAGAAAGTTGCTATATAAATGCTTAATGCGCACTTTTCTAAAATAAATTTTATGGGGAGGGGAAATCCAGCAAATAGTGGCATAATGGTATTGGCCCGCCAGCCCGCATCCACTTTAGGAGAAGCCCCGGATGAGAAACTAATATACAACAAATAATGGGCTTTAAAGGAGATTGGCAACAAAAATTGCTTCATCTATCTTATTGCTTCATCTGAAAGAGCATGAAAAAATAAGCCGATTGGCCGTTTAATGCTCTATTCTATCTCATCTAGTTCCGAAGTTATACGCAAAAATGTGCAAAATATAAATTGCTGATTCAGCACAAAGTGTGACGTCATTAGCTGGGTAAGTATGTTTATTGAATACTACACTGAAGCATAGTGTAGTATTCTAATTTTGTTGCGAAGGTAACAATGTCGTTCCCAGGCCCCTTGCGCCAATTTTATAAACAGCTTTATTCAAGGTACTGATAAAAATAAAATAATATCAGAAGTATGTGTACGATACCTATGCATGCCGAAAGTTTACTTGCATGATAATAATTCGAAAATGACATACACATAGAGAAATGCAACTAGTTATTCAAAATCAGTGTAAGAGGCCTGGGAACGACTGTGTTGCCTTGACAACGAAATTAGAAGTATTTTTCCCATGCATCTCATCATGTACTATCTGCATGCAAAATTTCATTTGATTTGAGCTAATAATAACTCAGCTATGCTTTAGTTTACTATTCAATAAACATACTTACCCAGCTTATGACGTCACAGAATGTGCTGAATCAGCAATTTGTATTTTGCACATTTTTGCGTATAACTTCGGAACCAGATGAGATAGAATAGAGCAGTAAACGGCCAATCGGCTTATTTTTTCATGCTCCTTCAGATGAAGCAATAAAATCAATAAAGTTTTTTGTTGCCAATACCCTTTAATACTACCATTTATTTGAGGGAGTTTGTTTTGGCCGTCGTCGTCGCGTTGCCGTCCTAAAATCGTAAGGTCTCTAATAACCCCTCCGTGTGATCGTTAAATCACTTGCCGTTAGATGCCTCTATATATACACCATTTAGTTACTGCTTCGCCCTTTCAGAGAGATTACGACATGCAGTCTTGGTTCATTTATTTGTTTGAGAATAAGTTTCACTTTCACTTAATATATACGCTTACTACATGTTTCGTCGGTTTTAATATAGCCTAATAGCTCAAAGCAACAAGAAAGAAATTCTTTTTTACGGCAAAACGTTTTTGTATACCCAACCATGCATGTATTAAAGTTGATTGGTTATAGATTCTAATTTCGTACCTTGTCTCTCTATGCACATGAGTGCAATATAAATGTATAGTAGTATACTCATAGGCGTACGGGATTCATATATCTATTGGAGGAGCTGTGGTATATATTGCCTGGGGGGATTTTAACCCCCCCCCCCCCAACTTCAACGACTTAAAATTGTAATGATTTTACGATATAAATATATTGTTAAGAAAGCGAAGAAAAACTTGAAATTACGCGTTGACCGACTTCAAGCGATGACGGGGATTACATATGAACCGCTTTTCACGCGAAAAAACATTACTCTCTAATAAATTGTATAATATACTTTCTTCTAATACTCTCCTGTGATAGATGTGTACATTCGGAGGAAATCGATGCATATAGTTTTAGTTACCAAGATCAGTATGTTTACAGTTCATTCATACATGCACTGATAAATAATAAAAAGATAATACCGGCGGATAAAATTAGCAACGCGTGCATGTCAATTTCAGTCGGCACATGCGTCAGGACTTTTGCTTTATGTTATAAAGCTAGCATAAATGCTGGCATATTTATAACTTAGTCTCTATCCAAAAAACAGCCATATTTGAAAGATAGTGAACAATTTTGTATGTTTTTAATGCGAAAAATTTAAGTAAATGCATTAACAAATTATAGCTTATAATTAGTCGAATTAGCGAAAATTGACTATATTCATGACGCACTTGTCTAGTGAAAAACACACTGCCCAAAGATTTTATTATTTATTCTAGTAGATGTGTCATAATACTCAGTAGCTGCAATAGATTGGATACCTGATACCGTTGCACTTTTGAGAAAAAATAATTTACCGCCAGCATACTAACACGAATATTTAGTCCGCTGTCTGAAAGACGTTTTTAAAAATACACAATATTTTGTTTGCTTCAAGTGACCAGCATAATTTTTAGTTTAGGTTTATGCCTAGGCAGGAAATAATAAAATATGTAAGTTTCAAGAAGTTAGAATAAAAGCGCGAGATGAACTGTGAGATATAAAAAGCTCAAATATCACTTGCGTAATTAACGTTTTAACTTGTTTTCGAACGCGTCCGAAAATAATTGCGAAAAAATTTTTAAAACTGACTACAATTTCCAAGTCAACGTTTTTTGTTCATTTTATGAATGACTTCTTCCACACAGAAAGTTTGAAGGAAATCTGTAATCTTAAGAAATTCGAGTGGTCGGTTTTTACACGGACTGCCTCTTAAGGAAGAATATACGCATTTCTTTGGTTTTAGATACATTAGGCCGCATCTTGTTGTGATTGGTCCAGTCATTTATTGTGTTTATATTAGCTTGAATTGATGAATTGGGGGAGGATCTTGAAACCGGATTTCATAAGTGCAACAGTCATCGACATATTTGTACAATAGAATGTTAATTTGCAAGTCGTTTATCATCACAACGAAAAAGAGGGGTCCAAGTTTTGTACCTTGTGGTCTTGTGGAATCCCTGCATTTATTTGTCGCCATGTCTAAAATTAAATTCACCATTTTGTTCTATTTTTAATAACAATATGGCGGATTTTTCGACATTTGTATAGCTATATCTTCCCATAAAATGGTTGTATTTAGAAACAGATTTCAGTTTTAAAGTACCCTTAGTCTGCTTTTCTAAATGGAATTATAAAATCACCAATAGCTTGTTTTTTATATTTTGGCGCCAAGTTTATGAGGTAATTTACCCGCCAAAAAGTATCAATTCCAAAAACAAAAAACATGCGATTTGTAAGAACGATATGTTCTATTTTCATGGAACATTTCGGGTAGAAACAGAATGAAAATTTCAGAAGTTGAAGTATATTGGTGCTTTTGCATGCATTTTTGCATGAAAATTTCAGAAGTTGAAGCATATTGGTTCTAAAATACATCAAGTTCTTTTAACCATACTTAAAGATCAAAATGACTATGTTGACGTGCCCATGATAATTGAAATGTTGCCTAATGTAACCGCGATATAATTTTCAGCTCATCATAACTCTCTTTTTACTTTCAAAAAGAATATATTTGTGTCATGTATAATATTTTTCATTTAAAAATTATCATAGCCAACTGTACTGTACTGTGCCGTATCGTATCGTATCGTATCGTATCGTATTGTATTGTAAAGTTGTATTGTAAAGTTTTATTGTAAAGTTGTGTTGTGTTGTGTTGTGTTGTGTTGTGTTGTGTTGTGTTGTGTTGTGTTGTATTGTATTGTATTGCATTGCATTGTAATGAGTTCACTAACATATACATTATGAGTTCTAATGAGTTTTCAAACCATCTATTCTATTAACTATGGTGGGAGTGAACACTCCAGGCCCCTACTAGCCCGCGTGCAGTCCCAAGGGAACTGATAGTGGGCCTGCAAGCAAGGCCCGGTATTTTGTAAAACGCCCCTTTTCATAACACGCCCCATTCGCGCGTCAATTGTCAAAAAAGAACCAATGACAGCAACCCAAATATTAACAAACAAACTCGCATTAAAATGTTGCGGGTTTTCTCTGCTTTAAATCTTTAATATTCAAAATAGAAACAATGTGTAAAGACTATAAATGCCTGTGTTAAAATTCCAAAAAAGCAAGCAACGCAGTCAGTAATTGCCAAATTTACAAGTGCTCATTTTCAACTAAAATCGGAACAGGCAAATTAAGACGAATTTCAACAGAAACCCAGTCTCAAACTTCAAATCGTGAGGGAAGTCGTGCGACCACATCAGCATTTATAATGTTGCTTCGCTGTCGCCATTGTTATCAATAAATTGTCTCACTTATCAGATCGTGTGTGCAATTCTTGTTGGCGGCGGAAAGTACGAAATTTATTTCAGTTATTTCATTTGGTGAGAACTTTACAAAAGAAGAGTCAGAGTCCAGATCGCTTCGTTTCAAACGGCAATTTAATACCGTCTTCTGTTTTGCTCTCTCAGCGAAGCCTTGTAAATCGCAAAGTATTTTGAATAGGCTTACATGCAACTGCATCTCAACATCAACCAAAAGACAATTTTCTCGAGGAACATATAACGTCTGTTGTCTGTTTGAAATTAATGAAACTCAAGTAAAGGTTACTATAGTTTTATACCCCATTCGTATTAAATGTTGCTATTCCAACACCTCACGACAAGCAATCCTCATTGGCATAACGGCAAAAACATCTCTTCCTTCAAGTAAACAATAAACAGTCTGTTCTTGTTCCATTTGTAATCGAAAAAAGTGATCAATTTTCGAATTTTAAGCTTATCGAGAGCCTTTCTCTATGCCTTTGTGATGAATCACTGACCTAATTATAGAATCCAACAGCAAACAGCCAATCAGAATGCCGCGTTCGTGGGCGAACGCGGAAAGTACAAAATACCGGGCCTTGCTTGCAGGCCCACTATCAAGTTCCCTTCAGCCTGCTCCCTTGGGCCTGCACGCGGGCTAACTTTTTTTAAATTCCGACTTTTTTTTTCGAATTCCGACTTTTTTTTTAAAATTCCGACTTTTTTTTTCGAATTCCGACTTTTTTTTTAAATTCCGACTTTTTTTTTTAATTCCGACTTTTTTTTTCGAATTCCGACTTTTTTTTAAATTCCGACTTTTTTGTTTTAAAATTCCGACTTTTTTTAAAATTCCAACTTTTTTTTAAATTCCGACTTTTTTTTCGAATTCCGACTTTTTTTTTAAAATTCCGACTTTTTTTTCGAATTCCGACTTTTTTTTTAAATTCCGACTTTTTTTTTAATTCCGACTTTTTTTTTCGAATTCCGACTTCTTTTTTTAAATTCCGACTTTTTTAAAATTCCGACTTTTTTTAAATTCCGACTTTTTTTTTCGAATTCCGACTTTTTTTTTTAAATTCCGACTTTTTTAAAATTCCGACTTTTTTTTCAAATTCCGACTTCTTTTAATGTCAGAATGAGGGTTATTCTTTTTCAAAATCACACCAACATGGCCGTTCGTCTCTTATGTTGTGTTTGCGTACTCTATTTAATCATTATCACGACGACATGTTTCGCCGTTACTCTTCATGAATATCTACCACTTTCGGAACTAGGTGAAGGTTCCAGAGAGAGTTATATACAAAAATACTTCAATCTTGGCTTTCCTTATGAAGAAATTTTGGTGTTTCTTTCGAAGTTTCACGGAATTATACTCAGTCTTCGCCAGTTGAAACGACTACTCAAGACAATGGGGTTGCGACGCCGAAAGGTATGCAGTTCAGTGTACGAAGTTGTGTCTGAGGTAGAAAGGGAGTTACGTGGAAGTGGTAGTTCAATCGGGTACAGAGCAATGCACAAGAGATTGACGGTGGATTACAATCTAGTTACAGACAGGGAAACAGTCCGTCAGGTCCTAAAAATTGTAGATCCTGCAGGGGTTATATAATTCGTTATTCGTCTGACACTCAGGCTAGCAGGGGTTGAAAGGCGTTCGAAACACCGATTAAAGAGACGATCGTACAAAGTGAAAGGACCCAATTATATTTGGCACGTAGATGGCTATGATAAACTCAAGCCATTTGGCTTTTGTATACACGGTGCCCTGGATGGCTACAGCAGGCGAGTTCTGTGGTTAGAGGTTGGCCCTTCCAACAACGATCCAAAGGTAGTAGGACAATATTATATAGACTATATTCGTCAAATTGGTGGAGCTCCCCGCATAGTCCGTGCAGACTGTGGAACTGAAAATGTGCACATTGCCGCAATGCAACGATTCTTCAGGTCTTCAGCTGATGATGACTTTGCAGGGGACAAAAGTTTTATGTACGGAAAGTCAACATCCAATCAGAGAATCGAAGCGTGGTGGTCTCAGTTACGAAGAAGTTGCTCTGACTGGTGGATAAAATATTTCAAGGATCTCAGAGATTCAGGGGTTTACCGTGATGGGCAAATTATGGACGAGCAGTGCCTAAAGTTCTGCTATAATAACATCATCAAAAATGAACTATATAAAGTTGCCAGACACTGGAATATTCATTGCATAAGACCTAGCACCAACGCAGAGTGCCAGAGTCCCCCTCCGGTCGACCAGATACCTTGTATTTTCTTCCCGAGGTAAATGAAACCCGCGATTACAAAACGGGAGCAAGTGTTGCAGACATAGACGTTGCAGAAGAAATGTGCTGTATGCAAAATCCGCCAAACGGCTGCGAACCCGAGTTCAACGAATTAGCTGCAATTATAATGAGAGAAAATCGCCTACAAATGCCGACAACAGTAGATGAGGCAGAGCAGTTGTATGTGGAGTTATTACATCAAATTGAAAGCACGTGACATTAAAAAGAATTAAATAGTTACCCGGTGTTGCCCAGCCAAATAATTATCTACTCGATGATTAAGCCTAGTTTCCATTTGGTCGTTAGTTGTCGCTGGTACGACAAGCAGTAGATGTGAAATAGTCTAATACTAGAAGTTACTATCGCAAGGAAATTGCTGCCTCACCCCCAAGGGATAGCGCCATGCCCAATTTGCTGAATAAGGGACTGTTTATAAGATCCCGCTTTGCCAGGACGAGACATGAGGCGGGATGATTTCGATGTATTGAAATGAATCAGTGCACAATTCAGCCAAAAAATTTTCTAGAGATAGATAATTATAGTTAACTGTAAACGAAAGGTTGTTCAACTTGTTCAAGCAACAATAATAATCTTCTTGAACTACAAGATCTTCTCTACAATATTTGAGTTCTGGTGACAAGCATTTGAACTTTTGTTTAGCCGAGTGACTTATTCAAATACATCAAAAATTATCCCACCATGTAAACAGCCCTAAAGGCCATTTTTCACTACACTGTAGGCAAAATTTTCCGCACGGAGTGGAATTTGTCTTTGCCTTGTGATTTCTCAGGTGGAACTAATTAGAAATGACAAAGAGAAATTCCGCTCCACGCGGAAAATTCCCCCTAGTGGAAAACAGCCTTAAGACACCTGTTTAGGAATCAGGAGATAAGAAAAGTGCAATTTGAATATGAAACACAAGGTCAAAGGTCAGCTAAATATTCTAATTCTACTTTATTGGCATGAGCACTTTTATATGAATACCTTCAACACTTATAATAACTTCTTGCTTTTGTATGTATAATTGTAACACTGTCAGTGGTGAAGCTAGCCAAAGCAAACAGGTCATGCTATGCAAGTTTTTAATGATTTGCATTATTCAAATAGATGTAGGTTTATTGGGGTGGCATGACCGGTTGCCATGGTAGCTAGCTTGCCACTGAATACTGTACAAAATCATATTATATATAAACGATAATAATATTTGAATGAATCATTGGACATATAGAATTTAATAACAATTTCATATATAGAAATATTAAGTCAGTTCTTGTCTGAAGTATTGTTTTAATACAATAATGGCACCTTCTAGGATACCCTCTATTGCAAAACAACTGAAAAATCTTCTGATGCCTGATGGAGAGACAAAATCTATTTGTTGGCACTTTTGTTTCATATGTGAGCTTCTGATGACACCATTCACTTGTAATGATTAAGATTGTACTCAGTCAGAACTGCAAAACTATATAATCACAAGAAATTTTGAGCATAATAAAAAATATAGTATACTCTGAGTACTGTAGTGACACAGCGAGGTGAATATATAAATGTAGGCTGGTAGGATTATTTCATATTTATATGCTATAAACAATGGACATATCTCAGAGGTATATTTTTACAGACTGTCATACCTTTTACAAAAGTCGGTTGACATGTTAATAGATGTAACTGCTGGTAAGTTACTATATGCAGACAACAATCCACACCGGGTTGCTATAGGAATATATTTGTACTAGTCAGATAATTTTTCCTTCGTATACAATGTGTCATATTATAAATTGTGTGTTCCAAATAGTGAATTGATTTGTTTCAATGCCAATGGGTAAAATAATTCGACCAAAACTGTCATGCCTTTTACAATACATTTTAATAATACATATAACTGCTGGTATTAAGTTACTATGTGCAGACAACAATCCACACTGGGTTGCTATAGGAATATCTTTGTACAAGTCAGATAATTTTTCCTTCGTATACAATTGTGTCATAATTTGTGTGTTCCAATAGTGGATTCGTTCGTTTCAATGGGTAAAATAATTCAACCAAAACACATTGTTATTTGTGATCAAACTTTCATCTTACCTTGAAGAATATTTTCGATAAATAGCCAGACATAAAATTTGCAGCAAGCTGGAATCAAAATTTACAAAAGGCACGAGGCAACGTGTTATTTACAAATTGTTTACTGTATTAAATACTGTAGTCCGTGGTGGTGTTCGCGAGTCTCAGCCAGGGTGTTCGGAAAGTCAAATCGCGATCTGGAGTATGTTATTTAAATTTCTGTGACGTCAAAATACGTCATAAATCTGAAAATCCGTACACCTCTAACCTGAGTATCAGGCCGTACTTTTTAGGGCAAAGGCACGCCTGATCGTGGGCGAAGGGGAGAAAAGTACGGCCTGACACAAAAGTGGCATTTTGCCTGGTTGTTCAGTCCAGAATCTGGACTGAGCGCTGATTGGCCGATTAGACAAACGATTTTTAAATGTGTCATTTGATTGGCTGGTGCTAATTAGATTATACTATTGTTGTTGATATATTTTATAACGATCACAACTACAATTATAGCCGGCCCACTAAACGGCTGAATTTAAATTAAAACTGCAGTAAAATTATAAAATAATCGCAAATTAGCGAAATATATTGCAAATGTAGCTTATATTAAATCGCCATCAGATTGCACTATCGACTGACGTATAGTTATAAAGTATACTTTATAATTATACGTCAGTTTGTTGATAAATACGGCAAGCGCCATGTAAAGCTCATTGTAGTCACTGAAACCTCTGCGGAGGAGAGAGCAATCGGGTGGCGATTTAATATAAGCTACATTTGCAATATATTTCCCTAATTTGTGATTATTTTTGTTAATTTTATAAGTTCATTGCAGTTTTAATTTAAATTCAGCCGTTTAGTGGGCGCCTATGCTATAATTAGATTGTTGTTGTCGTTGTGTGAAATTTAAATTTCTCCTGCGACATTTTGATTGAATACTAAATATAAACTTTGCTGTGGGCGGAAAGCGATCAGGTTAAGTTTTGTGTCAGGCTCTATTTGTAAAATAGAGCCTGATACTCAGGTTAGTACACCTCCAAAATCGAGTTGTCGTTCGGCTATACATAACTCGGCCGGAAACGGACTGGTGCGAGAAAAACAAATCGTCAAGAATAGTGTGCTGCCTTCGGCAGCAATAATAATAGTATTTTGTGTGTTATATGCAAATCAGTCTTAATAATTGCAGAGTTTTATAAAGTTTTGTTGACAATCTATTACATCAGCCACTTGTCGTGCCAGCGACAACTAACGACCAAATGAAAACTAGGCTTAAAGTTGAGCTGCATGCGCAGTTAATGCTAAACATTAACATCGAATTCACATTCTAGTTTAAACATAATCATATCATTATAATACTAACAAGATGTAGAAGAACATGACCTTTAATTTTCTTCTTTAGCAAGTAGAATAATATAAATAATGCCCATGCATTATATGGCAGTATATGGTTTGGTCAATTAACCAACTCTTCACCTTGTTCTCCTCCTGCCCATGCGTTCTAATAATATATTGGTATCTAAATCCTACTAACATGAAAACACAACTCAAAGGACTTGCCAGATAGCAAGCCGTTATGAATTTTATTATGTATCCTAGGGGCGGACCATTAGGAAAGTAATGAGGGGGGGAGTTTGAAAAACAATTATAAGTTGAAATAAAAATTAATTCGTGCAAGAGACTATATTTAAAAAAATTGTCGACACAAGCAAAACATTTTAAAAAGTTAAAAAAGTCCCCCACCCCATCACTTTTTAATGGTCTACCCCTTATCATATTATGGTCTAGTGTCGATATCTTAAGCCGGATTTCCACTATACAGTCGCCGCGCCAATGATAGCCAAGAAGGCACAAAAAGGTGTTAAACGCACAAAAAGGTGTTAAACAAAAAGGAAAATTTTTCACCATGCATCGGCGGGCGAAATGCTGAAGTGGAAAACAGACTTACAGTTAAAGAAGTAAATGCATATAATTTGAGCAAGCACAACGAAAACGACCGAAGCAGTCTCCAAAATTGCTTTCGTTTTATCAAAATTTACACATTATATCAGATGGATTGCACTATAAATATTGATAAACATAAATGAAATACATTTCGTTGTTTGCTTCCACGTGGGAGCAAATAGTGCACATAGGTGACATGCAGTTTGGCTTAAAACGCAAAATAATTCAAGACAAAGCATCGGACATGAAGTCATTTTGGTACATTTTTCAGTTCCGTTAACTAGAGATATATGAACTACAAACTGCGTTGATTATAAGAGAACGCGACCACTTGTATGTATTGTAGTAAAAACCTATCACTAACTAGGCTATATGTGGCGGCAGATGGATTAAACTTTGCTCAGTTGCAAAACGTTGCTCCATTCAATTGTGAGAAACAAAACATAAACCCTGACATAAACCTATGGCGTTACCCTGGCTATTTTATAACATAACATAACATAACATCAACTGTGTATCTTTTTGACCCGTCTTTTGCGAAATG
>CACRXK020008575.1:0-20581 GCA_902702795.2 Paramuricea clavata | reverse complement strand
GTTGATGTTACTGTTCATCCAAAAGAGAGAAAGACTAAGAATAGAAAGACTATAAGTCCTTACAAGCCAAGTGAATTACATTAACACAACTTTCATAATGTGCCATGCAGCTTAGTCTCAGCCGGAATCTTTGTAAAACTGTTATAAGTAAGAGTTTTGGTGTTACTGTTCCCCTAAGAAGAAAAAGCTTAAGAATAGAAAGCCTGAGTCCTTATAAGCCAAGAAAATTACATTAACATAACTTTCATAATGTGTCATGCAGCTTTGTCTTAGCCGGAATCTTTGTAAAACTGTTATAAGTAAGAGTTTTGGTGTTACTATTCCCCTAAGGAGAAAAAGCCTAAGAATAGAAAGCCTGAGTCCTTACAAGCCAAGTAAATTACATTAACATAACTTTCATAATGTGTCATGCAGCTTTGTCTTAGCCGGAATCTTTGTAAAACTGTTATAAGTAAGAGTTTTGGTGTTACTGTTCCCCTAAGGAGAAAAAGCCTAAGAATAGAAAGCCTGAGTCCTTACAAGCCAAGTAAATTACATTAACACAACTTTCATAATGTGTCATGCAGCTTTGTCTTAGCCGGAATGTTGGTAAAACTGTTATAAGTAAGAGTTGGCGTCTCTGTTCCCCAAAAGGAGAAGAGGTTATGAATAGAACGAATTAGGATTTTTGGCATCTCGCTCGATAGATCTAATTGTAGACGGTCATTTTCTAATGTAAATGTTATACATTTATTAGACAAAAATAGGAGAGTTGCGAAAAATGCACCTATACAGGCCCTCTGCAGGCAGGCCAGATTTCGTGTAGCCTCCGATAGTCATTGAACAGTCACATTATGAAAACAATGATTTCATCACTTTTACATTCTTATTGATTAATATACACGGGCCGGAGATCTCTCTATTACCGCAGGTTTTTTTCCAAAATATTAAAACGTGACCGAGAAATAGAAAAATATGTTATAACCACCGATTCTTTTGCCGCGAAAGTTGTAATTGTAATTCACAATATGCGGATAGATGTGATACTCGATACCGGATGTGTGACCTTCAACCTCGATTATGTCATCGTGGTGCATGCCGCATGGTAAGTCTTCTGTGCACCAGAAAGATTTCGTTTGGCCGATTTAAATCGCTCTGTACCTATATGCCCTCTTTACATTTGTGTTTCGCCGGCATATTAGCAAGTTTTTTTGTCTGGTTTCTTGCATGTACGGTTTGTGATAAACCTACCCGTGGATAAACTGATAATGAGTGAATGACACCGAAAACCCTTCTAATGATTTACACACCTTAATTATTTTTAATCTGATTACAGTTTAACAGATGGTAGCAGAGAGCCAAAGATTGAAATATCCTCAAATTGTCCTCCCCAAAAGAGTCAAGAAACGCGCACGTTTTATCCAATTCCCTCCAAACTTTGTCACATGATGTTTAACAATAGTACAGCAGCAAAACCGCGTTCGCGTTTTTGATTTAGTACCATACTTTTCAAGAACTTGGTTTGTTCAACATCATGTGGCAACGTTTGGAGAGAATCGGATAAAATGTGCGCGAAAATGTCCGTCTACAATTAGATCTATCGAGTGAGATGCCAAAAATCTAAATTCTTTTTATCCATAACCTCTTCCCCTTTTGGGGAACAGTAACACCAACTCTTACTAATAACAGTTTACCAAGGTCAAAGATTCCGGCTAAGACAAAGCTGCATGACACATTATGAAAGTTGTTTTAATGTAATTTACTTGGCTTGTAAGGACTCAGGCTTTCTATTCTTAGGCTTTTTCTCCTTAGGGGAACAGTAGCACCAAAACTCTTACTTATAACAGTTTTACAAAGATTCGGCCTAAGACAAAGCTGCATGACACATTATGAAAGTTATGTTAATGTAATTTACTTGGCTTATAAGGACTCAGGCTTTCTATTCTTAAGCTTTTTCTTCTTAGGGGAACAGTAACACCAAAACTCTTACTTATAACAGTTTTACAAAGATTCCGGCTGAGACTAAGCTGCATGGCACATTATGAAAGTTGTGTTAATGTAATTTACTTGGCTTCTAAGGACTTATAGGCTCTCTATTCTTAGTCTTTCTCTCTTTTGGATGAACAGTAACATCAACTCTTAATTATAACACTTCAACAAGCAATCCGGCCAATCATGTTATAGTATCGATGTTTTAATTTGCTTATATATATAAAGCTTGTAACATCGCAGTTTTAGTCAGTTGAATGTCGAGTTTAGTTTAGGACCAAGATCAAGCACGCTGCGAGTCGAATTGGATGGCTAGAATAATCACGGGTGCGAGAGGCATTGGAAGGGTTCTAGTTGAAGACGGCTTTAAATATCAGTTTAATCGATAGAGTCAATCGACGATGCATTGGCGATGTTGGCGAACAACTTGCGGCGCGCAACTAAAGACTAATCTCTTCGACAGGAATGATGAAGATCCAAACGTTAGAGTGGTGAAGAGAGAGCAGCATGATCACGAAGAAGACGATGCCGTTATACAGAAAGGAATCTTTCTCAACGATGCCAAAGGCAGTGTACGAGACGATCCAACCAGACCAATAAAGCGAGTTTATGACCAGCACGTTTCAACAATTCACAGAGAGGCTGGCGGATCCGATCAAGAAATTCCTGATTTCCAATCCGTTCGGTCACAAATGTCAAGGGTGAAATCGGCTGAAGTGCCCGACACGCCCCAAGATATCGACGACGTCAACATCGAAGGTTCCTGGGTACGATCATGGAGAAACAAAAGGTTCCTGCTACATCAGGACAATGATTGGGGCATCGCTATTTTCGGCGCTCGGAGAAATCTTTGTGCGCTTGATCAATGTCAACAATTATACATGGATGCAACTTTTCGCACAGCCCCACGACCATACGAGCAAGTTTTCACTATACTTGGCGAGTACTACGGACGAGTATTGCCACTGGCCATCGTACTTATGACAAATAGGGCTATTGGCCATTATAGGCAAGTGTTGCAAGTTCTCCAGCGTAAAATTCGGCGTGCGACTGGAAGTGAATGGGAACCCGAGGCAATTGTATGCGATTTTGAGCAAGCCCTAATCACTGCTATCCAGACGGAACTACCTAACACCAGAATAGAGGGATGCTATTTTCATTTTAACCAGTCTCTCTGGCGCCATGTCAAAGACCTTGGTTTGACCCGGGCCTATCGAAACCACGAGCGTGTGAAGAAGCTCATTAGAAAAGTAATGTCCATCGGTTTTTTGCCAACAGCCATCGTGAGAAATAACTTTGCATTACTGCGCACAGAAAATAGGACACGGCGATTGTTTAGGAGATATCCAGGTTTGGTGGAGTTTTTCAACTACGTATTCAACAACTACATCAATGGAAACTTTCCTGTAACTTTGTGGAATGTGTACGATCGTGACATGGATTGCCGTACAAACAATAACGCTGAAGGTAATTGCAGTTGATTTATCAATTATTGTGATTCGGTTTTCGCATGATATGTAGAATTATCAAGCCGAAGTTTGTGTTATCAACGTAGCCTAAGGTTGAGCTTAGTAACACGAACCGGAACAGAGGTCATGATAATTCTCCATATCAATAATTGTTTTATTATTTATTTAAATGATGGAACAGCCAATATATTTACGTGTATTCACAATTCTTCAGTACTTCGACAGTCCTCATGACGGCACTATTTGTGTTTGAGATGGCAGCAAAAAGACGAAAGTCTGATATCTCTAAAGTGATTCTCATTAAAATCTTGTCGTTCATATGGGCGTGATTGCTAATGTGTTTCCATGACAACCATATAAAAATAACAATTATATTGAATCAACTCTGAGATACAAACAGACTTTCATGTTTTTGGTACCATTCCAAGAACTACAAAAGTGGCAGCGTAACTCAAAACTCAAGACATGAAAAACTGTATATAACTGCCTATTTATATTCATGCGCGTTTGTCCACGTATATATTACTTGCAATTGTTCAATTTAGTGGTTTTATTATTAAGGCTTTCATCGCGCTTGGAACAACCGTGTGCAAGTACGCCATCCCAACTTGTGGATCTTTATAAGGCATTTGAAGGATCTTCAGGCTCAAACCAATCAAGGCATCCGTTCTATGGATAACGGTGAGCAACCCACACGAAGGCGTCACCGCTGGCAACGGTTAGAAAATCAACTTCAGAGATTGAAGACCGACTACATTAATGGAGTCAGAGATGTTCAGCGTTATTGGAATGCAGTATCGCATCTAGTAACTACATTTTAGAGCAATTCGAGCTGGGTCTTATCTAACATGCAGTACCATGACGTCATACTTGAACATATACGTCATACTTGAATATATAATTCGCTTTAAGGTGGCTCCATACAGTTTCTTGAAAAATTTCTCTCAGACCAAAACGTTTTGTACATTGATATTTTTATAGAAGAATGAAACCAGATGTCATGTAATATATGAACAACGAGAGCGAGTGTTTCACCGGGATATCCAAACACGAGAAAACAATGTATGAGAACACGAGCGCGAAGCGCGAGTGTTTTCATACATTGTTTTCGAGTGTTTGGATATCCCGGTGAGACACGAGCTCGAGTTGTTTATATGGCTTCTCAAATGAATCGAGACGTAACCGAATGTTTTCGTTTGCTGATTTGAATAGAATTCTTAACCAAACATAACGTAATTAGGAATTCTATTCAAGTAATTTTGCATGCGTAATTAAGATATTTGATGAAAACACTAGTGACTTTCATCAAGTATCCAAATGGCATCTTGTGATCAAATAGGTGATTATCAATGGCTGAATTACTCATGAATTATTAATGAATTTGAGAAGTATATAGAACAGTATTTTGAGAATCAGAAACTGTAACGGAAAAGTCCGTAATTATGGTTACCATGGCAACAATGGCATTTCAAAAAATGGCTGCTAATTTGCATTTAAACTAGTTTAATTCGAAGACAACAATGGTGCCCCCCAATTTTTATTTTATTAAAAGTTTTTCCTAGTATGAGCAATCATTAGGACAATTTATTGAAGAAATTGTATGGAGCTACCTTAAAACATTTGTTGAGGGTAGAAGGAACCTCAAAAAGTGCCTATATTTACACTAATTCTTTGGTTCAGATTTAGGGTATTGGTTTAGGATTGGGAAATTCAGGCCACGTCATGGCGTGTTACAGTTGTAGATAGCTAATAATAATTGAACGTTGTTGTCTCGCAATCATTATGAAACTCTCAGTTATGCATTTATGTCCTGCAAACAGCTACAATATAATAAATAGAATAATCTTTTGAACACTTTTTTATTTTAGCATAGCAATTTTGTCATTTAGGTAAAGCAGCATGAAGAAATATGCATTAAATAAAAGAAAATATGTTGTTTCGTTATCTTAATGAGTCACAACTTGTGCAAGCTAGATGTTACTCACAGGACAAATTTCAATGATGAACCGTAACAATCAAATTTCACGTAGCATCCGTAGTCATTGGTCACATTGCCTTAAGGCTGCTTTCAAGTTGCGCATTTTTTTACGTACGTATACACTCGGAAAAGTTTAAATCTTTCTAAATAATTGCTTAAAAAGTACACTTAAAATCAAACACAAAACTAAATGCTTTCCTTTTATTCATTTAATTATTTCTCAAGTGGACAAAAGACTTTCAAGTGGATTTAAATTTTTCCGTGCGTGCGTGTATGCAGGTACGAAAAATGCTTAACTGCGAAGCAGCCAAGTTTAACACGTAATTGTAATTCAAAACCAGCGTATGTTTTGGACTAGCTATAGTGAACCTTCGGAGTAGTGAACCTTCGGAGTAGTGAACCTTCGGAGTAGTGAACCTTCGGAGTAGTAAACCTTCGGAGTAGTGAACCTTCGGACTAGTGAACCTTCGGACTAGTGAACCTTCGGACTAGTGAACCTTCGGACTAGTGAACCGTAACCTTTTATTGTAACAACAACACGGTAATGTGAGATGCCTTGAACTGCCCGTAAAATCTCATACCAAACCACGAGCTGTCTGTAGAAAACTGCGCGTAAGAACCTATAAAATATATAATATTAAATAAATGTGCGCGCACAATATGTTAATGCTTGTTTAATAACAACATCGGCATAGTAGGCATACTTCAGGTTGACAGAAATGACCACATTCACACCTTATAAAAAATGCAAAATAGAAGTTCAGAGATACGTTTTAATTCATTACACCGGCAAATAAGAACACAAACTTACCAAGACGATACATCAACATGCATGGCCTTCAAAACGATTTTGTAACATATTTTCGAGCTGTTCGTCTTCTGCTATAGCTTCGTCGACCTCGTACTCGGCTACCTCTTCAGGCGAGGCAAGCGGCTCCAGCAATAGTCAGCAATAGTATCATCAAATGGCAAAAATTCATTGTCAAGTTCGCTTGAATTCGCTGTTATATAAACAGATGAGATGCGGGAGAATCTGTTTCAGACAAATACTCCGAAACGCTACTAGCTAGATCGCGACGAAACTGACATTTTAGTTCTTGAAATACATGCTATGCTCTACGTTTGCTTACTAATTTTGCGGTGTGTTGAGACTATGACGTCAGAAGCCTCTCGTGACAATATAAAATCAAGATGGCGGATTTTAATGGCGGACAGCGATTTTGGACATTTCAAATGCTCGTAACTCCGTGGTTGTTAATCATGTTCGCCTGAAATTTTACACAAGCATTTTTGGTGCAACAATAGAGTCGTTGCTAGCAAAAAAGGGAATTTTCTCGATGATGAATTTTCGTCACAGTAGCATTATATCTTCTCTTCAATTTGACGTTGTGTTGAAAATTGTAAATTATATGGTTTTGACATAAACTATTGACGATAAAAGGTTTTGCCTGAAGAGATGTAATGGATTTCTAAATGATTCAAATATTAGAAATGTGTATAATCATGATCCTTGTTCTGCATGATATAAACACTGTAATGACTGCCAAATCAAGCTGGTAATGAGTAAGAAACAAAACAGGATAGAAGAGAACAAAAAACAAAGCAAAAAACAATCTGTTAAATCATGATCCTTGATTTGCATGATATAGACAATATAATGACTTCTTCTATTTCCTGCCTAATTAAGCTGGTAATCCGTAATAAACAAAACAGAACAAAAAAAACCCAAAACAAAACAAAACAGAAAACAAAACAAAAAAAATATGTAAAATCATAATCCTTGATCTGCATGATATAGACAATGTAATGACTTCTTCTATTTCGTGCCAAATCAAGCTGGTAATGCGTAATAAACAAAACAGGACACAACAAAACAGAACAGAACAAAAAAACAAAAAAGAAAACAAAAAAGAAAAGAAAAGAAAACAAAACACAAAACAATACAAAACAACACAAAAACGCACAAAACAACACAAAACAAAACAACACAAAACAACACAAAACACAAAACAACACAAAACAACACAAAACACAAAACAACACAAAACAAAATAAAACAAAACAAAAACAATATGTAAAATCATGATCCTTGATCTGCATGATATAAACACTGTAATGACTTCTTCCATTTCCTGTCAAATCAAGCTGGTAATGCGCAATAAACAGAACAGGACAGGACATGACATGACATGACATGACATGACATGACATGACATGACAGGACAGAACAGGACAGAACAGAACAGAACAGAACAGAACAGAACAAAACAAAAAACAATATGTAAAATCATGATCCTTGATCTGCATGATATAAACAATGTAATTACTTCTTTTATTTCCTGTCAAATCGAGCTGGTAATGGCACAGAACAGAACGGAACGGAACAGAACAGAACAGAACAGAACAGAACAGAGCAGAGCAGAGCAGAGCAGAGCAGAGCAGAACAGAGCAGAACAGAACAGAACAGAACAGAACAGAACAGAACAGAACAGAACAGAACAGAACAGAACAGAACAAAACAAAAAAACAATATGTAAAATCATGATCTTTGATCTGCATGATATAAACAATGTAATTACTTCTTTTATTTCCTGTCAAATCAAGCTGGTAATGGTACAGAACGGAACGGAACGGGACAGGACAGGACAGGACAGGACAGGACCGAACAGAACAGACTGCTCTGAGCAGTAACTATTGCTTCCCCCCCCCAAAAAAAAAATGGCTGAAAATCAGACCGAAGTAAATTATTTATGCAAATTATATTCATAAAATAAACACGTGTATTAGTTGTATTTATAAAAACAACTTTTTTCATACTGAAATTATGCTAAAACAATTAGTCGCCCCAGGCTCGGTGATTACAGGTCTATATTCACCTTGCCTTCGGCGACTAATTGTTAAGTAAGTCAGTTTAGCATTTTCTAAACTTATAGCTTTTTACTCAAACTGGATGTGATGACGAGCCATTACTGGAACATATTAATGAACTGTTATCTGAAGTGAGAGAGAAAACGAACAATGATGGAGAGAATGTGGAACAAGATGGTGATACAAATGATGATGATGAACCCAAGTCAATGGATACGAATGAATAGCTTGGTGCACGTCAAGCAATGGCCTCAAGTAAGGGAGAAAAATATCATTCGTTGTACAACTACTTTACAGTATGCAATAAAGATTGCCTAAAGGTCAAAACCCAGCCCCGTATCATGCAGGCTCAATTTGTTTGTTCGGGAAAATACAATAAACATGTGATAGTGATAAACCAATCAGCTTTTGCACAGATTCAGACAATGGCATGTAGGTAATCAGTCATTATAGATAGTATTTCTGTTGTGTTTCCTATCCTTTTGTCATGTCTTTAAACTTCATTGCTCACTAACACATGCAATTTAATATGTATATACTAATGTTAGGTTAACATTCCTGCATATAGTTCAATAACATGCGCCGACTTGGGGGTCTAACCAAGGTGCAACAGGGTGACGTCTTCAGTACACCTTCCTTGGTCTATTGACTATATATGCGATTCTATGCAATAATGAAAGAACAGAGCAACCTTGGTTACATCTGTATGTATAGGCCTTTATGGTGATCCCCAAACCAACGGCGCGAACCCCGGGACGAGGGTACTAATTAATTCCGCTCGGCTATTTATACAAACAACAAATGTGGCTTGACCGATATCGAATTCACATACAAACCAGTGCCTAAAGCAAAAAATATTTTTACCGTATTGACGAGCAAACTGTTTGGCGGTGACGTGAAATAAAACGAATTAATTTTACATTAAAATGAATCCTATTGAACGCCAAATAATGGCATAGCAGTACATTCTAGAATTTCAAAGTCAATGATTCTGCAGTTAAAAATTTTTATGAATTCTCCCTTTTTGTTGGGGTTGGTGCATGCCTGTATTTCTAGTAACGTTAATAAACAAAACCATGTTGAAAGGAGGAAAGGTCGCCCAAAAATAATAAAACAATATGATACATTTGCCTTTAATCATTTTATTCAATTCATTTGTATTTTCACAATCATTGAGGTAATTATGTATTGCTATCAAACTACTGGTGGTATATTAAAATTACAGTCCTGTAACTTGCTTCACCCAGGGGTAAAGGTTGGCAACATGAGCATAAACTCCATAGTATCCGGCAGATGCACACCCACGACCCCAGCTCGTCACACCACTAAGATGCCATGAACCATCACTATGTTCACAAACCAATGGACCTGCGAAAGGAAAACAGGTTAAGACAAAATTTATTTGTGGATCGGTCGGAAGTAATTCTTTCTTGTGGTTTTAGTCGGTCTGGTTTTTGTTGAACTAAGTGGTATAAAGGTTAGCCTAGTGGTTGCTGGCATGTCGTTTTGACTGTGATGAACAAATCATATCTATTCTTGAGTCTTACCTCCGCTGTCACCTTGGCAAGTGTCAATACCACCTCGAGAATATCCAGCGCAAAGCATTCTATCAGTAATGCTGCTGCCGTATGACTTTTTGCATTCTTGTGTAGTTACAATGGGAACTTGAGCTTCCTGTAAGACCTTTGGCGTTGATCCCCCACTTTTCAGTCTGCCCCATCCAGTGATGTAACAACGTTGACCTATATAGAAATACCATTATAATTTTGGTAATTCATCTATACAGTATGTATATGATCGTTTGTTTTGGAGGTAGCGTTCAGGATATTATGAGTTCGATGCTAAGGGAGATTACCATCACGTGCATGCATTACCATAAATGGGCATTTGTGATGTGATAATGTATTTGCATTGGTTAATTTTGTATTATTGCTATTTTGCTAATAGGCGTTTTACGAGTAGAAAATTCCAACCTGAATTCAAAAAGCGCTTGTGCAATCTAGTCTTCGGGGCCTGGATAGTGATTTTTGTCGTTACAAAAATTATTGAAAAGATTATTAAAACTACGTATATTGACCTCATAACTAATAAAAATAAACTTTAATTTTATCTATACTGAAGTTTAATCAAGGTTTATTCAACGGATACTTTTAGAAAGCTTGAAAAAATATCGATTGATAGCGCTGTATGCCCGGCCATTGTACAACCAGCCCTGGAACTTTTCATGTGCTAAACCAAATGCAAAGGAGCTCAAACAATGAGTGTAGGACTGTATGTTATTTAAAGCACGATGTTTCAACGTTCCCTTACTTGGACTGTTGATAATGATAAACATGATATTGATAATAACAGTATCAATCAATACCTCGCCTTTCAGGCTTTCTATTGCTCTAAAAATAACGTTACTTTACCAGTGAAATCTATGCCCCTGTTTATACAGACGGGCTTTATCCTTTGTGTAAACTGAACACTTCTGGAAAGTCTGATGACTGCAATATCATAATCCGTTCTTCCTTTGTTGTACTGCGGATGAACCGTAATGCCATTTCTTGCAATACTGATATCTTGTTCGTGTCCTTCATTCACGCGCATATCATGTTCACCTACTCTGATCTGAAAATGGGAAATTAGTCAGAACAAAGTGTGACTGAAATGGAAAAAGAAGAATGTATATAAACCATAGAAGACTACAAAGGTTTCTCTTTTCACTAGTTTTATTCAAATTGGAAAGATACGAAGACTCAGTTCGTCAGTATTATCATTGATCTGGAATTATATCCGGAAGTGGTAATAACTATTGTGTTGGATTGTAATACAGTAAACACATTATTGGAAACAATGGGGAATTTAAGAAAAATTATTTGGGTGGGATAATTCTTAAAACCAAGCATCCAGGAGACCCATGGTGCGTAGGAAAAGCAAGAGAGGGCAGCTAAGATAACTTGAGCGTTTGTAGATACTCTGTTAAGGGACGTCTGAAGGTCAAGGGGGGAAGGAGTACAAACAGTCAGGATACCATCATTGAACATTCAAACAGGGTTCCAGTGGGCTTGGCCAGGCATGGTTACATGAGCTTTAATTAATTACCTTCACGCGATTCCAATCCGTCGATTTGACGCAGTGAGCAGCAGTAATAACGTATTGATTTGAAACAAGTGAACCACCACAGAATGGGAATGTTCCTCGCAAAAGTGATACTTGCCATGGCCATTCACCTGGTGTGGCTTCTTGACCACCGACAATTTTGGGGAAGTCACTCAGACCACGTCCTTTCTCGCCACATGATCCTGATGGAGGCCTGGGTGTTACTGGAGGTTTTGTACCAGGAGATCCTGAACATTGACCAGATGTGATTGAAATCTCATCCAATGCAATGTCACCTTGGTAATTATTTCCTCTTACTCCACTGAATACAACCTTTGAAAAACAAATTAAAATGAAATACCGTTCATAGAGATCATGATGGAGACTACGTTTACACCATATCGGATTGATCGTTTCATAAAGCCATACAATATAGTGTAAAAATCAATGTTTTGTATCGTTTTGAAATACTATCGATATAATTTAATCGCGAGGTTAGAACCTACGTTTTGAATATTCAGTTTACCATAGCTCGTTCGTACAGAAAACCCTATTTGCGACAGGATCATAACACTGACCATACTAATGATGTAATATATAAAACCCTTTTGTATTTTCCAAAAACCCGTACCCTATACAGATCCGAAACGACCGCTATCCGACCTGAAACGTCGTAATAATTTTCAGCAGCGGAACTCCGTTCCAAAATCACTTCAGAAATAGTTTTCTTAATGTCAATGGATCTGAAATCGTTTTCCCTACAGAAAACATCCGGCATAGTGAAAACGTTACTGGAGTCTCATAACGTTATGACACATAAATATTCATTGCAGGGAAATGTAGTTGCATCGTCAGAGCTACTCGTGGTAGCTTTCCTCTTGGCTCCATTCTCACTCTGTTGGAGTTTCCGCGGGTGGTCTTTAAAGTGAGATCATATAAGATCAATATATTTACCAACCCTTATCAGGAAACAAAGTTGTATATACTTACAGAATAATGGTTTCCATTTTTTATTTGTACTTCAGCTTTCTTCCATTGGTTGCCCTGCTCACCAGATTTCTTGAACAGCTCCACCATTCGACCACCCATATTTTGATAGACGATAAGAGATCCCGTGCTAGCGCCGTACATGTGGTAAGAGAATTTCAAACATTGAGTGCCGCTGACTTGGGGACTGACGAGATAGGCTTTCTGACCTTGCACTCTGGGACTTGATGTCTCAATATAGACATACTTGCCTGCAAGTGAAAACAAACATTATAAATACATTTAATTATTATTGTTTCATTCATTATTTTACTTTGATATTATATCACAAACTCATTAATAATTCATGAACATTATCAAACCATGCAGGTTGGAGGCTTCCACAGAGGATTGTAGGCTCAGGGTTTGAGATTGCCAACCATGTTGTTTTATTTTGCTCACATAATGATACTGGATACCAGGCGAAGTATTAATTTACTTTAATTTTTAAAAGTAGTGATTTAGTATGAGATGTTATTGCAAAACCTCGTACTGGAGGGGATTTCAAGTTCTCGCAGTTAACTTGGACTAGAATCAAGTGCTTGGGCGTTAAGTCCCATTCAGTCCTCATTTCGAATTTGAAATATTAAACAATATGCTAGAGGGATTGTAGGGTCAAAGTACTCGGAATATATACAAGAACGTCGACCTTTCTAGCGAAAGGCATTCGTCTGGAAGTTCTTGTTACATTTTTTTAGATTATTTGGTCCTACAATCTCTTAAGATTATTATTCATCGCTACCTATACACTCAAGATTATACAATATGACATTTAATTCAGTAATTTAAATAATACGAAACTATCAGGCTATTACCATTCCCTGAAACGTCTCGCGAAGGTCCCGTGCCACCACTTGGTGTACTTCCACTACGAACTGTCCAGTCAAAATCATCATTGGCACCATTTGTGAAGGAACACAAACCTTGATCAAAGTTGCATCTCACTATAGGAGAGAAGAAAATAGTTCGCATAAGAAAAGTGTCGCAAATAGATCAGTAAAGGGGTACTGGAAAGCTGGGCGAGTAATGTGGTACATTGTTGTCTAGAGGTATTGGACATGGTATTAATAAAACGGTGTAAAGAACTTGGAATAATAAAAGGGCAAAAGGTGTACACTGTCGTTACCATGCACTGGACGTCGTAATCAGTCGGTCTATAGACACGTTAGAAAGATAAAAGAGCAATGAGGCACATTCTCCTCAAGAAATATTTGACATTGTGATAAGTCCGTGTAATTATAGGGTGCATTCCTGTCAAGATTTGTCAAGAGAAAATGGACGTCGTGATCAGTCTGTATAGAAACCTTCGAAAATTTAAGGAACAATGAAGCACATTCTTGTCAAGAAATGTTGTCCGTCGTATAGGTTGATATAAGGACATTGAAAGATAAGGATGATGTGACACATTATCGTCAAGACGTATTGGATATCGTAATAAGTCGGATAAAGAACTTTGGAAAGATAAAGGGGGAATTATGAGTACGTTCCCGTCAAGAACTATTGGACGTCGTAATAAGTCATTGTAGGAACGTTGGAAAGATAAAAGGAAAATACTTGAAACATTCTTCCAACAATACCTATTGGACAATGTAACAGTATCTAGTGGATGTTGTTATAAGAAAAAATTGGGGAGATAAAAGAACAGCGAGGCGCATTGCCATCTAGACGTATTTGGATAAGTTGGTATAGAGACCTTGGAAAGAAAAAGGGAAAGTGAAACACGTTCACGTCAAGACGTTTGAAATGTTGTAGTAAATCTCGATATCGACCTTGAAAGGATAGAAGGGCAACGAGGCAAATTCATCTCAAAAGGAATTGGATGTAGCAGTAAGTTGGTATACAGACTTTGGAAGATGAAAGGGCAGTGGAACACAACCCGGGCATGTGACCATCATTGGTATATAATTAATGACTTGGTTGTTTTAACTAAAAAATGGTAAATGGTGGTAGAGTACCTGCTTGTGTCGGAGGGTTTGTTGGTCTTGTTGGAGGGTTTGTTGGTCTTGTTGGAGGGTTTGTTGGTCGAGGTGTTGGTGGTTTTGGTGTTTGGAATGAGCAACTTCCTGGAGTAAAGCTGATTGCATCGATTGCAATATCACCTTGGTAACCACGAGCGCGAACACCTTCAAACTTAACCTTCATAATTTAAACAAAAATGTGAATCATCAGTTACTTCATTTTGGCTCTTAAAACAATTTTTTTGTACAAGAACAGCGTTGAATTAATCTTTCGGGTTGCTGCAACCCAAGAAAAAAATGACCGAGGTTCGTACCGAAGTTTTCTCGGGCCCTACGAATAGTCTTTTCCTAAAATATTGTGCCATCGTCTGTATATCTGAAATACCGCTCTCTTTGCTTACCATATATCTTCCACTTTGTAAGATTGGCATTTCCACACCCACCCATTGGTTTCCTTGATTTCCCGATTTTGAAAACATCCTTTGGTTATTGGCATAGATGTTTAGGTTTCCAATATGAGTACCGTACATATGGTAAGAAAATTTCATGCATTGCGGGCCGTTCAAGTAAGGTGTTAGAATTGTAGCTTTATCACCGAACTGTCGTGGATTTGAAGTTTCAATGAACAGATAAGAACCTGTAAAAAGTTGGAAAAATACGTTCATTTAATTAACAAAACAACATTTACCGTAACTTTGCGAAAGGATTTGTTAAGGGTTTTTCAAATGAAATTAAGAACTCACAAGAGGTGCCCTGGACGTAGCTGTAATTATTTCGTGAATATGAGCGCCGAGGATATCCAATATTCACGCTTTTTTCGGTTTCACTTTCAGTGCATTATTACACTAATCTGCATATTATAGTAAACTATATGCAGAATCCTGTGTAGGGAAGTCCTGTGTAGGCAGTAGGCCCCAGTAGACTAAATCACTTTGGAGGTTTTTACCAAGCTACTTAAAAAATAAGAAAACTGAACCAATTTGCAGATGAGGAGCATCTATACTCAAAAAGTTTAAATTTTCTTACCTATTCAGGGTAGTTCGAGCAAAACATCGACAGTTTAATAAGCTAACGACTCGCATTATTATTGTTAACAATCGAATAAGTTATTGTTAAGATCCCACACAAACCTAATTGGGATTTATCGTAAATCTCTAAACCAAATGCAAAAGAAATCTGATCGCAACCCAAATCATATCGTTCACTGTTTCTAAAACCTGAACGTTTATTTAACAGTTTACCTCTGCCGCTGACGTCAGAGCTTGGTCCTGTTCCACTACTGGGTGTAGAACCTCTATTAACCTTCCAATTAAACTGTCCAGCACCATTTTGATAACTGCAGATATTTCCATTGTCAAAGTTACAATTGGCTAAACGAAATGAAATTACGAAGGTGAAATTTATTTGATTAAATTAAGTCAGCACCTTGTGTATTATCATCTGAAAAAGTGTATTCTAATATTACATGTAAATAGTTATTGTATATTTTAAACAGTTATGTTTAGGGTTAGCACCACGATCTCCAATAACTTATTATAGCATTTGGATTACTCTGTCAATAATCCAATTTATCCAAATGTGAGAGTTTGTAATTGTGCTTTACTTGCTGGACATTCGATGGAAAAAAGTCATTAGCTCTTTGCGTAAGTTTATACGCGTAACCGATGAATGGCTAGCATGTGAACAGACCTAACTCGCTTCCAGTTAGGTGTCATTTAACTCGCCATGAATCCGCCCAGGCCTCACGAAGTGGGAACTCAAGTGGGGAAAGGAAAACTCTACACTTGACCTGGAATGGAAGATGGAAACGTAACTCTGCAGTCACAGAATAAATAGTGAATCCAACCCATAATAACATAGGAAAGCAAGGTTGAAATGACAGATGTGGTTAGCTCCTTATCTCTGAATTGACCCTGCTGCGGCTAATCCATCGTATGGCGTTTACTTACATTGAGTTACTCAATGAGCTTGATTGGTTGGTTCTCTCCTGTGCTTAGATGTGGTTTTTCCGGGTCGACAGCTTTTTTCCCTCATCAAAAACTAATCCCTTGGGCATTACTTGTCGGGCACATGTGTCGTTAGCCTCTGGCTGGGGTGAATTGGCACCCTGTGCAATTGCATTAAGAGAACTAGTAAAGATAACATTAAATAAAATGTTACCTGATGAAGGGCGTGGTGGAGAAGGAGGGCGTGGTGATGGTGTCTGTGGCGGTGGTGGTGTCTGTGGGGGTGGTTGCACATTACCAACATGTTGTTTTATCCAGTTGGTAAATTCTGCAACACGTGCAAATACTGTGAATTCATTATGACCAGCACTGCACGTTCTACTTCCCCAAGAAACAGCCCCGTGTAAGATCCAACGATTTGATGATTTATCACGGCAGACAAACGGTCCTCCAGAGTCACCCATGCAACCACTGACTGTGCTAGAACCACCAAAACCGGCACAAATCTGGCAAAATATTAAGTAAACACATATGAGAATGCATATGGTGAATATTTGTAAGGTACTTACTGTACCTGACTATTTTATTAATTGATCAAAGCAATTGGTAAGATGACAAATGTGACATTAACAAGTTTTATTTAAAATTGGTTAATGGTTGGTGAAATGTGTTTCAGGAAATGCTGTAGCCACTCATTGTAAACAATAAAACATTGCGAAAATATTGGAAAATTTTGCTTTTTCCCAAAATGTCTTCCCGTTTGCATCTGCTTCCTCTGCAGATTCCCTACTGCAACATGGAAAGGTCACCCGCACAGTTTATACAGGGAATTTCTAGAACCTGTTACATTCCCATAAAACAGCGAGAGGTATGGTTGAGTAGGTAGAAGTTCTGTTGTCCTTTCTCGGGAACATTGTTGCATGTAGACATACAGGAGTATTTCCTCTCTTGATTGATATGCCAGATTGGTTAGATACTTATGTAGTCAAGAAATTTACTGTATGGGTAAATGTTTCTGAAAATATTTCCTTATTTGCTAACAACTGTGAAACATAGCTCGACACAGTGGAAGTTTATCTGATATTTACCATTTGTCGGGTCACTCCAGATCCCATATGTTGACGACATTTTGACTCGGAGATAACAGGAAGTTTTGCTTGTTGAAGAACTGTTGCTCCTGGTTTGCTTGCACCAGTACGTCCCCAACCTGTCGTATTATGTCACACACATTTCATTTTAATACGTGAGATTTTTTTATCAAATTTAGCTAAAGACTAACGTTAGAATCCGTGTTTCTCGTGTTAGATATCTCTTCGCTTAGTGATAAAGGTTTCTCTATGCAGTACCTTCATGAAATTACATGGCAACGATACAGGAAGACGTACAGAAAGCTGAAGAATACCATAAGAATCGACAACATTGCCAGAAAAGTAAACAGGTTCTCCCGGAAACCAAAACGATTAAATTTATTTTCACCATGCAAACATGCAAAGAACTTATTTATTTATTAAAATAAATTCCCTCACCTGTGATGTAGCATTCTTGTCCAGAAACCTCATCAACACTGACACCTTGTTGTGGAAGACAGACAGGTCGAATTTGTGGTTTTAGTGATACTCTTCGGGCCAGCTTGACCAGAGCTAAAATGAAACAGGAAAATAATAGGTAATTTGGAACTGTATTAAATGTAGCATAACTGACCACAATTCTGTACAGTATTGATGAAAAGTATAGCTTTACTATACCTCTACTAGGAAGTTTTGTGTTTACCTCAATTGTTTTGGTGTGTTTCGTCTGTCAGTAGGTCAGGCAGGATAACTCAATAGTCATTTGATGAACGTTTTTGGAGCCCTTGGCCATAGCCCAAAGAAATATAAATCAAATTTTGATTTAATTTGGATGAAAATTACTTGAGAAATGTACCAAAGTAATTAATCCATGTCTAATTTATGCATGGCTACTTGACTTTCGATGGCGGAGGTATACAGTCTTGAGTTTTCGCTAGTTAACCAATAGATGCACTGTTATTTGGAGGGCGTTACCTTAACTCCACGAACAATAACTCATGCATGGTGGTTTGTGTTAGAGAACTGAGATGCCTGTTTTTGGAAAAAAGATGAAGAAACAGAAACGTTTTGGCATTCCTCCCTCCTTTCCAACATTCTCGCCTCATTATTGCTATAATTTTCTCATGAATCAAAATTTTGATGAAAAGGACCACAAATCCCTGTTATAGGGGTAGATTCCGAGGACAGTAGATACCTAGGAATCCTCGTGAAAAATCTTTTCTACATTCCTTGAAATACTTTGAAGCTAATTTCTATAGTTTGGGAATACTGGTGTTGCCACTTTCCAGTTATTTAGAAGGCAAACGGTTAGTTATTTTGTCCATACAGTCCAATATCCACAGATTGACATGCTATATGATATAGTTATTAAATCCAGTATAAAATCCTGAAACATCTATTAAAGCTAACATAGTAATATTACAAAATATAGTGGAGACATTTTTAGGACATCTTGTACCGTCGATCTTTTGTGCTATTGTTGGCATCTCAAATCCTTTAATTTCTTTGCTTGTGCTCAGTCTGTATTGTCGAACTTACCAATGTCATTATTTAATCTGGCATATCCAGGATGAACAATAATTCTTTCAACACGACTGTCCATCTCATTGCCTTCATTTGAGTTGAAATTATGTTCACCTGAAAAAATCATGATATCTTTATGCCAAACAGAACAACTTGAGTTGATATTCTATAAATTGCATTGAAATGACGCGTTTTGGAGTGGGATAAGATTCGACGTTAAAAAATTCAAAATGTGCATTTTTAAGTACTTAAAAATACTTCTTAAATTGTTTTTTTCTCTATGCCTGTTTTATGAATAACTATGAAACATGGGAAATTCAAAGCGATTCAGGGTACTCGACTGAAAACAAGGTCCCCAACATGGTATACCAAATACCAATGCAACATTTTGAAGATTGCTTTAATACATCAATTTTGAGAGGACGAGTTACCACTCTAGATCAGTGCGAGTTACCCATGAACATGTTTTCATACATTATGTGATTATTCTTCAATTATTATATTCTTCAAGTGCGCAGATGGTTGTTCCCTTCACACCAAGTACTGCCTTGAATCGAGTTGTCGGCAATGTTTGCCTTGTGCCGGTATGGGGTCATTGATGACCATTACTGTTACGTAGTGGCACTTACCTAATCTTATGTTAAGACCGGAAGCTGATTTTCCCTGCACACAATGAGCTGCTGTAACTACCCATTGATCACTAATCAAAGATCCACCACAGAAATGAAATGTGCTACCAGTACGTCTAAATGAAACTTGCCATGGCCAGCTGTTAGGACGAGCTGTTTGACCACTTACTACTTTACCAAGGAAAAAATTTCCCTTACCACAATCTGTGAAGAATCAAAATTAGAGCATGCTTAGCTTAATTTCATACTTCATGTTTCTATTTTGAATTTTCTCAGGTTCAACTCGGACATAGCCTTTTTGCTGCCGAAGGCAGCACCCTATTCTTGACACGCGGTGTTTTCTCCAGAGTCCACTCGACCCAGTCTTTCGCGCGATCTATGTATTGCCGAGACCTCGATTTGTGTCAATCTCGTTCCCCGAGCCTGCGATCCTCGGGAAGGAATCGAAGGCTCTGGGATAATCCGTTACCGGAAGCCAAGAATCCTGGCTAAGATTGAACTACGCATTCCATTTCAATGGCCAATCAGATTCCTCCCTGAAACGGATTATCCCAGAGCCTCGCGTTCCTTCCCGAGGATCGCAGGCTCGGGGAACGAGATTGGATTTGTGTCTGTCTGTAAAGATGATTTCCGGGAGGAATAATTAAGCTTCAGGAAGTTTTTTTAAACGAGGGGGGCGGTCAAACTTTATTTTGTATTGTGCAAGCAGTTTTAAACTTTTAAACGAGACCATACGAGTTTATATGTTGGATTGCAAACGAATATCAAAGAATAAATCAGGTAAGAATGGCTTTATTTCTTTCTGGTGATATACATGAAAGCATTTAATATATTTAGATCTGCTGTTTACTTGTTTAGCATTCGATACAGAGGTATTGAAACATATGATTTCATGATGTCAATAATGTCTTATTTTATATACAAGGAGTGAAAATGCACTTTGAGTTTAAGTTAATTGTTTGTGTGGCGATGTGCCAAGGCCATGAGTTTCATTTTAGATGTTTATAGCAATGGTGCATTCAGCACGTTTTAAAAACAAACGCGGACTGTTACTTGTGCACGTA
>CACRXK020008574.1:0-11791 GCA_902702795.2 Paramuricea clavata | reverse complement strand
GGGAAACAAGCGGGGGGGGGGGGGGGGGTAGCTTGTTTTGCCCGACCAAAAAGGCATGGCCGAAGTCGTTCCCGACGGACGAACATTTCAGTCGCTAATTAATATTTCTTTTTCCGAAATTGTTGGCAAGCGGGGGGGGGGGGGAGATTTAAGGACATAGCATTTTTCACTAACTTTCGAAATAATTTACCGTAATTTGTAAGATGTTTCAGTAATTTTTTCGTAGATTTATCAAAATTGTTCCTACAACTACTACTTTTCAATCAGAGACACTCAAATATTTTCAAAATTTAACCGACAAAATTCTATGGATATACTCGACGAGATAGAGACCGGGGGTGTCACCCCCCCCCCCCCACACACACACACACACGCCCCCGTAGTTTCACCCCTGCAGTGACAACAGTTAAATGTGCAGTGATAAAATTTGTTGTAAACTTGTGATACCACGTAAATTTAAAATTTCAAAGGGTAAAACTGAATTACTCCAAAAAGTAGGATAAAATTTTGTCTTTTTTGGGTGTAATTTTCAGTTGAGAAGTAAATTTTACTCCAAAGGTTAAGGGACAATTTTTAGTCCAAAAACAAGGGGAACTGTTTTGCCTTCCCTGCATGTAATCATATTGATAATTTATATATAAGATTGCTAAAATTTCTCCATACTTGACAGGGCGAGGTGCGGGTCAAAACTTGAGCACGTATACTGCGGTACACAGTCATTTCAAATTCCTGTACAGCCAGGGTGTTTTTAAAAAAACGCAACGGAAATTCAACAGGCCATCGTGCATCATAAACTTTGCTAAGCAGTTTAATTTTTACATAGGACGAAAGAACAGTAGTTTAGCTTTTCGATGTAACGATGAGAAATGGCCACATACTCGTCAAATAAAAATTGCCGGTCGAAATCACATTCTTCCACCGTTGGGAGTTGCATGGAAAACGAAACATAGACAATTCCCCAGAGGGAATTAAAATTGAATGTTAATTCCGCTAATTCCACGACGAGCGAAATGCGAAAAATTTCGCGCGAAAAGGTTGAACGCATGCGCAGCATGATTTTGGAATGTTTCTCTGCGAAATATTTCTCTTCGCCGGGTAGTTGAATTCGTTTCTACTCCGTTGCGAAATGGAAATAGCGAAACCAATCAAATGCTTGTGTTTTGGATGACAAAATAGCGAAACCAATCAAATGCTTATGTTTTAGCGAATTGTTTCTCCAA
This sequence comes from Paramuricea clavata, assembly GCA_902702795.2. Classification (NCBI taxonomy): domain Eukaryota; kingdom Metazoa; phylum Cnidaria; class Anthozoa; order Malacalcyonacea; family Plexauridae; genus Paramuricea; species Paramuricea clavata. The sequence continues at coordinate 10,571 of CACRXK020008574.1, read as the reverse complement.
GTGTGGAAATCGCTACGAGAGAAAATTTTCGCACAAGTGTGTTTTCGCCATTGGTTTTCGCTCGAAATTTTTCGCATTTTGCTTGTCGTGGAATTAGGCCTTAAGTGAGACAATAAGAACGCTGGTCCATTAAATATGGTTCAATTAACCACTGAACAGAGAACATTTGTAATCAATCAACTTGCGTTGCTTTTGGATGTATTTTCAATACACCCTTTCGATAACTACATTGTAAACACATACTTTTTGGTCTTGGAGCCTCGTTCTCATTAGTAAATTACGCAAGGTGATTGGCTCACGATTCATGATTTTATTAATTTTTAATTTATTATACTATTATAAAAATTTCTCGAACACCATTTTTTTGGTTGTCGAGTCTATATCTACACTATTATATAAAGCCGCTTTCTGCATATATACATGTATACAATTATTGCAAAATACGTTCATCTAGAAACTAATATGTCGCCTCGCAATGTTACTAAGTTTTGGTTTATTAGATTGTCATCTGCCAAGCAACTGAAGCACGCAACACGTTTTCTAGTGCGATCGTGCAAGCAAGCACGCGACATACTTCGCATACCTAAACAAAAAGGCAAGCTCAAATTCCTTTAATAATAGCCAGACAATACAGGGCCCGCGGAGCGTATTAGAGAGTGGGGGGGCTAAAGGGTGAGGTTTAATTAATTTAGAAAGTTTCATTTAGATTTCTATTTTAATAATTTTGGCTGTCAAAAAAAGTGGGGGGGCTAAAGCCCCCCCAGCCCCCCCGTCTCCGCGGTCCCTGCAATACTGTACATATAATATATAATATCAATAAGCCTTTGTGCAACGACCAAGTTTTGCTTTTTGAACATGAGAAAGATTTCGTAACGTGTTTGACGCTAACGAGGTTGATTTGAGGCAAGCTTCGATGTACACTCGTACAAGTGTTAAATTATGTACCAGTGATGAAGGCGTGAAACGAGTTCCACTGATCACTGATGCAAGTTGAAAGAACGCCCAACGAGACCGATTTACATTCTGTGCATAATATATATACAGTATATTATTCAGCAGTTTATATTTGCGCACGATGTATAGTGTAGTACGGTAGTTGGTTTTAATATACGAACTATGAATGATTATGTATAGTAATTTAATTGCGCGAATAATTGGGTGAATGCGCACGAAGATATTTTGTGATTATATTTTATTAAATTTGAATACGAACGCAGACTGCAATTACCATGTACTTTAACAGAGCCAATAATAGGAAGAGCAGCATAAACAGTCAAACAGTGGACAAAGTCTAGTCAAGAATTGTAGAAAGCATTTTGTTTTGATATCTGGACATCAGTCTGATCAGAACAAAAGTCAAATTCTACGATTCTCAGCCAAGTGTATGGGTGAACACGAATACGTATTTATAAAGTACAATTGATCTTACCTTCTACAATTGGGCTGAATCTTGATACAATTCGCTTCGGGTAAGCTAGTAGCTTTTACCTTTGAAGATAGCCCAGACGCAAACGCGGAAAAATATGCACTTCAGTAGTTGCTGGTGAAGGGTGGTTGCTTCGAGCGTCGAGCGAGATCAAAGTGTTTCCACAACTGATTTACAAAATTTCGTTTCTTATTTGTAAAATGGAAATTTTCTAAAAGTTTTTCAATGTTTTTCATTGGCACTTTTGTAGAATTCATACCACAACACTAACAAATTAATAAGAAGTGGCGCTGGAAAACACTGCATTTATAAATTTGGCAAAGCTTTTGATCAAGAAATCCAGGTCTCCATCAATCATTAGTAGTGATGAGGACATACAGGACCATAGGTCTCCCGAAAAGGTCTTATTTATTTTTTTAAATCCACAAAAATTCTTTAATAAAATGGAATGCTTTAACATGCCTGCAATGCTTCAATCTACAGTAAAACCAAATCTGCGGCTCCAAATAAGCAATACCCATATACCCTGCACGTTCAATGTTTTATAAGGTTTACGACTTTTTTATGACAACCTTTTTTGATCATGAGTTAGCTGTACGTCACTCAATCTAGTTTAGAGATACTCGGCCCTCTGTCGGAAAAGTGTTACGGCTGCTGAAGCTCCCCTTTCTAGTTTTGCTGTTTCACTCTGATCTTTTATTTTGGCGGGCTTAACTACTTCCCAGCGTTTATCCCTCCGGGACCCTCCCCCCCCCCCCCCCCCAGTCCACCTTGTTCCGCTTCCCTTGTTCTTGTTATTTTTATGGCGTTGAACTGATTTTGCACTATCAATGGCATCATTTCCGTTTGATCACTCAATGAATAAGCAAAATTTAAAACTGAACGGAACTGCCCATTTTGACAAGAACAGACTGTGAGCCGGTAGTGAACACAACTACACAAGCTTAAAGCCCTGGCAAACTTGAAACATTGTTTCCTCCAATGTTTATTCGCCACGTTTCTCAGAGTGGGCCAGGCATTAAAAATACGGAATTTTACAAGCAGGACACACTTTGCCTCAGAGGCGATTTGGCTATAAATGCGCAGACTAACATGGGCGTACGGGGGGGGGAGCCCCCCAGTTTGTTGGGCAGTCGGGCAATATTCGCTCAACAGTCGGGCAATATTGGTTTATACAAAAAAATCGGACAAATTCTGTAAATTTTGTGGTCAATTTTGTAATGTTTCGAAAAATTTTGGTGTTCCGAAAAAAAATTTTCAGAAGTTGTCGGGCAAAATCTAGAAAAGTCGGGCAAATTTCTTTCCGCCCCCCTAAATTTTTCCTTCCGGTACGCCCATGCAGACTCACGAGAACGAGTGGCGAAGCCACAACTCACAAGTTTAACGTCGAAGACGCAAGCTTTTAAGCGGGTCTCTGAAATGGCATTTCCAGAGTTCTGAGAACAGAATTTACAAAATCTTTGGCCATTTTGCGTGTATTACATTAATATATTTTCAGTTTAATATATTTTCAAGTACACACTTTCCAATTTACAAGGGCACATTCGCCTTTTACAAGGACACAAAGTGTGTACAAGGACACGCTATTTTAATGCCTGGAGTGGGCAAACACTAGGAAATATTTCAGTTGCTTCTCGGGAAGCAAAATTTGCTTCCGCAACAATGTTTCCACGGGTGGGCAAACGGGGAAACATGTGAGGAAACATCGAGAATCACAAATGTTTCCACAACAATGTTTCCTAGTTGGCCCAAGCTACGGCAGTTACGAGAGACGAAGCCATGACGTATTGAATACCTGAAGACAGGGATGCCGGAACCACGGATGCGGCGGGTGCAAGTGCACCCCTTGCCTTTTGCATTTTCAACTTTGTGGGTGCAGACTATGGGTGTAACGGGAGCACAAAACTTTTACAACAGACAGAATTGAACGTCGCTCGAGGATGTGTGTGGGGGTGTTCCACCCCCCAGTCGTCAGGAATTCGGCAAAGTTGTTATCCATTTGGCGAAAGGTGAAATGGAAAGCATTACTTGTGGAATTTTTGGCGAGAAATTACGGAGGAATTGTGCCTAAATAATCGTATTCGGTCCGAAAAAATTTGGTGACGGGGAGGGAAGTCGACACGAATGGAGGCCCATGACGCCCTTTCATTTTCATTGGTGCCCTTTTATTAAGAAGTATGCCCTCTTGTTAACCAATTGCACCCCCTTGCCCTCAGCAACTTCCGGCATCCCTGCCTGAAGATCCAGTAGGAGTGTCCTGGGAAGTCCAGAATGGCCATTTCCTGCGTTTTCAGAGTGATAGTTCGTTTTGTTTTTGTCTTAAATATCATTACGAATGTATGCATGGGCGCTTAGTTTATAACTAAATTTTAATATAAAGCTGGAATACTCAAGTTTTAGAACATTTACATTTAGAAACTGACCCATTTTGGAAAACGGGAGACCTAATCCCTGAGGAATAGGATGGCAGAATTGGTGAATCACACACAACCTCGTACCCAGGCTATTTTCTCTTATACGAGGATGAATTACACAGTACTTTTAGAGAAATGATGAGAGTAACAGGGGATCATGAGGGGTAATTATACAGCACGGATATCATTACTGCCACGCCCCCTCACCACCCCTCACGCCCCCTTACCACCCCTTAATCAAGTTGCGCAAATTTCGGCATGTTTTCCATCAAGTTTCCAGCGGAGGTACTACGACAGAATACTGTCAGACGAGTTGTTGAAAAAATAGCCAGGCTATATGTTGAAATATTGTTTCAAGTTCATGTTTCAAAATATGTTGAAATCTGAAACATTAGAACTTTTAAAAATACATTTACTCATCGTGTCCATCCAGGCCTGGTGTCTATCGTGTCAGCTCGTAGAAACGGCAAAAGCCTTCTTGCCATAGTTGTGCCAAAACTTATTGCGGGAAAGGCAAAGTCTTTTGTAGGCGTATGCATATGTAAGCAAATGACTAAAGCACATATAATTATAATACAAATCCATGAACAAGCATCGCATCCTTTTTTATAGACATCTTGACCAATCCTGGCGTCATCCCGATCAAATTTCATACACTACCGCATCCCATTGGATTCAATCGCATCACCCCATAATTGAGTTGGTGATAAGCAGGTAAACTTGTTTAATCTGTCTTAAAACCTCTGCTCATACATTACACGTCATTAAAGCCATATCTGCCGGACTGCTTTTGTATTTTTTAATACAAGATACCTCGGACAACCCGCATACATCGAGGAAAAATACTTCCGCAGAGAAAATGGGACGCTTCTTTGCTATGTGCATGCTGACCTTATTTTTGACCTTCAAGGTAAGACCTTTCCACTAATTTGAAATTGTATTGTCGTGTAGCAAGCTTATTAATGTTGTGGGCCAATTTCCACTATAAAACATTTTGTCATCGCGGAGCAAAACTTTGACGCAAACAAACGTTAATTAAATTTAATAAAAAATAGCGTCTTGAAAGCTAAGAGGTTCGTTCTTATTTTTATCAAAGCATACATTGATCAAACAAGCATTTTAATATAGCGCGTACCAGCTTGTGTCGCCCCGTTTGTGGGCAGTGAAAACCTTTCAAGTCGTTGACTTTAGGGTAAAGATTGATTTTCAGTTATGTTTAAATGGGAGTGAATGTGTGAAAAAAATTTGCGCGCGCGCTGTTTCTGAACGTACATATGGGGAATTTAGTGCGGGTAAAAAATCTAAAGATCGCCTGTAATTGTATAGGTAAAAAATACCATACGCTCAGACTTGCGCAACGATAAGCCAAGCGCAAATAAGTTAAGTCCCGTTAATACCCGATAGATTTTACGATTAGCTAATAAGCGAATATTGCAACAAATGTAAATAATGATAGAGTTGTGCTTTGCTGGATTGGTGCGTAAAAGCAGTCTCCCATATAGTAATGTAGCACAATCTGGAAATTAAATCTAGTGGAGTTTCCTTCCTGTGACCTTGATTGGTTGCAATTAAATACTCATTTACGGAAACAGAATAGCCCCCAGCTGTAGAATGGTTGGTTAACTGTTCATATTTGTACAAACAACATAGAAGTAGCTCCCATGCATGCTCCCAAACCTAGAAAAAATAGGACATTGAGTTTCAATCTTTCAAATTAAACATACTTTTCTAGAATTTTTTTTGAAAAGGATCATCCTTGTGCTTGTCTGTCGTTGTTCTTGGATTATTTCGCAATTTATACCCGTTACGCACGAGCACGTTTTTCATGACAAGTTTTATTTCCTCGTGTCATCGTGTGTACGGCAAAAAATTGACAATTTCTCTTTGCCAAGGGGCCTTGTTCCAAAGCCGTGCCGTGCCAGCCTTTGGACAAGGAAAATTTGTTCGTGTGTATGGCCGCCAAGGAAAACATCACAAATGTACAAGAAATACCGCACCGTTCTATATGGTTTTGGCAAACAAACTGAAGCGGTCTGGACTTGAGATAAATGTTTAACAGCAAGGAAAACTTGTCGCGGAAAACGTAGTGAACGTGCTCGATCGTCTCTACTGAGTACTGGGCTTTTAATTAAGAGGCAATTTTTTTCAATGTCGCGTATTTGCAATGAAAAGCGTTCAAAACCTAAAATCTTTTTGGCGTTCCTCTCAAAAGTACTTTGTTTTAGCTTTATTCTCTAGTTTATAGAGTTAGCTACCTTTTTAAATGCATCTGCCGGTTGAGAAACATAAAATAATAGTTAAAAATTGTCAATTAAAATACAATTATCAATGATGCTTTGAAATTGACGCCATATTTACAGCCGTATATTAAAGCAAAACTTACTGAATTTCAGACATCATTTTCTCTTTGGCGTATCTTCTAAAATCTCTTCATTTTAGCATTATTTTACAGATAAAGCACTAAACATACTTTTTAAGTTTGTTTGCCGATTGAGAAACGGATCGAAAAATAGAAATTTTGAATTTAAGTGATATATTATATACGCATTAGTTTTGAGCATGTGCTACGTAACATACAAAAAAACTCCTCTACAGTCACATTTTCTATAATTATTTTACGAAAAATTTGGGAAAAGCAAATTAAGACCGGTCAAGATCATATAGGTCTGTTAGAAAACTTATACATACACCTATATATATTTGGCATTCAGGACTATTTCTCAGTTTTCACATGTATATTAAACGATACTAAATAGTTTGTATTTACAACTATATAATAACTTTTCTGGCGTTATCTCACTGTTGGCGACAGCTGTTGCTTGATACAAGAACTTTAATAATTACTAACAAATGACATGTTATTCCAAAACAACATAGTTATTTTGACTAGTAGCAAAGAAATATTCCGAAACTTGATATGAGATATAAATAAACGAAGCGGTATAGACAAGCCCCGGCCTGTAAAACAGCACACATTAATTAATTATTATTCTTGACACGCCTATCTCGGAGTCGTCATTGATTACGAATCGGGAAGTACGTTTTAGGGGTCGTGATTGATCACGAATTAGAGACTCCCTAGTGTCTATGATCTTCCGAAAGTCGAGCTCCTGGTAGGATGGGTTTGGATGAGCGCCAATTTCCTAATGCAGTCATACAAATTCCAAATTCGACAAAAATATTGTCTCTTTCTGGTTGAAAGGTCGGTATATATTTGGGATTTGGGAGTGGGAAACAAGAGTTGCCTGCGGAGGAGGCTAGAACTGTCCCTGACCTTCTATCGTAGCTTTGCTCTGTGATCAGACATCAATCATATAAAGGTGCATGGCTGCAGGCCAGGAGAGCCCTTGGAAAGCCTTCGCTGGATCAGGTTGAGCTACATCCTTCGCAATTCGGTTTAATTTAGCTCTATAAGACTTACTATACCTGTGGTGATCATTCCAGACCTCACCTTACGACCTTTCTCCTAGCAGGACTGTCTATGATGTGGGGCTCGTAGACGCATTACTCACGTTATAAGCCTCGTTTACACTATCGAAGTTTCAGTGAATACAGTAGAAATTTTGCATAGTTAAATTCTTAGTCTTGGAAGATTTGTAAGAAATGTTTGAGGATTCATGTTAAACGCTGAGTCCGTCCACTCGAACATTTCTTACAAATCCTTCAAAACGTAGAATTCACCGATGCAAAATTCCTCCTGTGATCACAGACACGGAAACATTGATAGTGTACAGAAGCTTTTGTCTATACATGCAACAATTCTACTCCCACAAAGTTCTGGCAAGGTACATTGAGAGATGTGTACATTGTATACAGGACTGAATGTGACATATATCAGAACGTTCCTTTCGGTACAAGTCAGTAGGCTGGATCTAATGATGTATGACATAGCAGCACACAGCCAAAACATTACAAAATGATTAGAAAAAATCCGTCCCTGTAAAGTATACATGTTATTGAACGTGTAATAAATACCCGCAATTGTGAATTGGCGATTATTTACTGCGATTATTCACTGCGAACGATACGTCCATACATCACGTATAACTATAGTTATATGGTTAGCCTCCAACTGTTATGGAGACCTTGTCCAACCTTGCACGATAATTGTTTCACAGTAGGCTATGAGTATTTCTATTAAATTCAAACCCGAGGTTAAATTCATTGCCATTTCAGGAATGTATAAAAAAAGGTCATTCATGTTCGGTGGTATGTTCGCGTGCGTTTTTATACACGGGAAGTAATTCAGCTTTTTAGCTGTCCAATCAGATACCTTTTCTGTATCATTATAACCAAGAGAACATGGCCAAATCGCATTTTCTCACCGTTGAAAATTTGGTCAAAAAATACCATTGAAAGTAAATCCTATTTGGATCTAAAATTTATGAATCTTATTCTTAATTTAAAAACTGAGCCCTAACATCTGGACCGATCTGGTCATGATCTTTTAAGCTTATAATGTTTGGCATGTCTCATTAGAGGTTGCTTATTCTGTTGTTGTGCACTGGTTATATAATACTAGCGAACTTGCATGGTTTAGTACGCGACAAGAAACAGCCTTGAATACGAAAGTCCAACAGGACGGCCAATAATATCATATTAATACAAGAAAGTGAGCAGAAATGAAGAATTAAAATTCCACAGAAGTTTTAGACATTGCCGCGTCGCTCTGTTTACAACGGCAAAATACAGATCCAACGGCACGATACAAAATAGACGTCTTGTACAACGCTTACATTTCAAGCTGGACCATGGGCGGATTTACTGGGGCGGGGTTAGAGGGGTTAACCCCCTAGAATTATAAAGTGTAAGATTTTTCCTCGCGAGGTGAAAAATATCAAACGCAATAGATATTTTCCTCAAGGCCTCGAGATGTTAAATCCTCACGAAAACTATCCATACACGAGAGAAACGAGCCGAAGCTATAGCCGCCACGCGAGGCGGTTATCTCCGCAAGTATTCTCTCGTGTGCAACAGCCTTGAGTCATATTTTTGGTGGGGTTGAACACTTTATAAGCAAGTCTTGTGCAAGCAGTCCCGCTGCAACAAGATGGGAACAACTATACAACCCGATGTCAGGTTGTTGGAACAATGACCTTGTAACAAATTTGTTACACGCCTGTAAAATCTGTTATCCCAGACCATTAGTAAAAGTTGCCTCAGTGTTGAGAATATCACTCGCAAATGAATCAGTGATAATGTATCCACTACCAACCACTTGAAACCACAATAAATCCGAAAATCGTTGTTAAGCCGGCATGCGCTTTAATAAATCAACGATTTTCTGCAAGAGCATTAAAATAGAACTAGCTATATCGGCTGTATTTATAATCTGAATAATTCAAATAAATTCAGCCGGGGTATTAATAGTTTAGCTAAGACTTATACTAATTAATGGGGATAAATATTAATGTCAACCGATATTATAGCCATGGACTTATAAAGTGTTCAACCCCACCAAAATTTCGCTTCAGTCCTCCTATATTTTGTGTAAAAATATTTAACCCAAACGCCTAACCCCTGCCGAAGTTTACTCAGTGGTACCACTTGCACCCCACCCACAAATTTTTCCACCCCAATTGAGCCAATCGTTAACCTTGTGTTAACCTCAATCGTTAAACTGTATTATTTTTCATAGAAAAAAGGGTCATTCGTAAACTAAAACCCTAATCTTTATTAACATGGCAGCACTCTAAAACTGGATTACTTTCTTTGATACCCCCTGTACAACAAATCTCAAGGAAGAAGGCTTCTCTTCTCCGTGGAAGATTCATGTGCTTCACGGCTTGTCGACGCGAGAACAAAGCGCTAGAAAGCACAGTTTAGGATAATCAGATGCAGAGGTAACATAGCGCATTGCTATGAATTGCCAGTAATTTTTTCTTGGTAAAAATACGAAAGGCATTTGTCTCTATGCAGGAGAGTGGAACAAGATTAGCCTAATTATAGGTTGATGGAGCATTTAATTCGTTTCAAAAGCCATAGCTATAATTAACGAATTAAGCCGGAAACCTCCGTCTTATGAAACACAAGAGCGGAAACCAAGGGGGCTTGATGGGGGCTGATTTTTTATTGAATGGCGGCTTGGCCGTGCTATAGCATTTGACACTGAATCTTTGTCATGAAATACAAGAACGGAAACCAAGGGGGCTGGATGCGGGCTGATTTGGGACAGAATGGGGGCTTGCTGCCCTTGCATTTGACACCAAATCTCCGTCATTTGAGACACAAGAGCGGAAACCAAGGAGGCTGGCTGAGGGTTGAACAGAGACTGGATGGAGGCTTGGCCGTCTTAGCATAATTTGACACTAAACCTCCGTCATATTAGACATAAGAACGGAAACCGAGGGGGCTGGTTGAGGGCAGAATAAAGACTGGTTGGAGGCTTGGCCGTCTTAGCATAATTTGACACTAAACCTCCGTCATATGAGACACAAGAACGGAAACCGAGGGGGCTGGTTGAGGGCAGAATGGGGACCAAATGGGGGCTTGCCCGTCTTACCATTTGACACTGAAACTCCGTCATACGAGAAACAAGAATGGGAACCAAGGGGGCTGGGCGCGGGCTGGATGGGGACTTGGCCCTCCTAGGAATTTGACACGATAGCTTTATTGCTGTAATACGTACTTCAAAGTCTTCAGAAATAATTCTAGTACAAGAACACAAGCTCGAGTAGCTCATATATGACGTTTTCATTGCTAGCATGGCTTGCTGAAATATACCTGACGCT